>CATIWF010149602.1:0-17315 GCA_949630135.1 Balakata baccata | reverse complement strand
GAATTAATATCATCACATTCAAAAGAGTCAAACTCCTACAAAATCATGAAAAAATAACGCAAAAATTAATCTGTTTTCAAGTTTGAATAACCAAACTCCTAGAAAATTTAGTGTTTATTCATATCTAAATAACTAAAAATCTACAAAACATGTAAAGTTAAACAACAAATACGACTTGTACCTTTAGTTTATCTTTAGTAGTGGAAGATTGAAATGCATCATTCAGAAGTTGGGTGACAAAATGACCATTAAGGGTGCTGATTTTGATCTAGAAGATCCAGTAGTTGGGTGACAAAATGAACTTCCAACACTTGTATACTCAGAACATAAACTGAACAAGTCATCTCTTACTTTTGCAACCTCATCTACCCCCTTATCATCAAACAACTTCTTATAATACCATTCAATAAAATTCAGCTTATACTTAGGATCTAAAATAACTTAAATAACCAATATTCTAGCATATTCAAACCATTACTTTGGAAATTTTCCATATATCTTCCCTGCCATTGATTTCATATACCCATCATCACTACTCATGTTCTCTTTCAAAGTTAAATGGGCAGTGAACACAAAAGAGAAAAAAAAAATTTGTTGTTGGATATTTAATATTAGAAAAGAGACAAGTAATATCATTAAAAACTTATAGGAACTCGCAAATTTTTTCTACCTTAGCACACTCATTAATTGATGAACAATGCTTAAAATTTGAATAACTCATTTAAAGATGTATAAAAACATTTTGATAATATAAAACATTGTTAAGCATCAACTAGTAGGAATATCTTGTCGAATACCTTTATTTGAATCTAAACCACAAAGACCAATACACTCTAAAATTTTGATTTTCCTAGCTTGAGATCCCTTCACATATTTAATACTTCCTCTAATTTTTGCAATCGAATCATCAATCTCTTTCATGCCATTTGAATTATCAAGCTTAAGATATGAGCAGAACATCTCATATGAAAAAAATTCTCATTTACTTAAAAAAACTCCCCTTTGCAACCAAAAGATTTTTTAACAAATCAGCCCATACATCATTGGTACTTCATTAGCCAAAGTAATAGAAAAAATTCTAGTATCAATTTGCCAACCATATAGGAAAGTATGAATTTTTTCACATAAAGTTACTCCACTATGAGAAGGAGGCAAATAACAAAAGTTTAATGTTTTATTTTGCAAATGCCAACCCTTGTCAATGAAATGTCCAGTTAAGCATATATATCCATTAGTTGTAATAGAAGATCAACAATAAGAAATTTAACATATTCTCCCCAAACTTGACTCTATCATAGATTTTACCTTAATCTTTTCTCTATTAAATATCTTCACACAATCTGTCCTACAAGTGTTTCTTGATACGAGATTCAAACCAAGTCTCAAATAACACAACAAATTTTCATCGCTACCCACTCAACAAATTGAAATAGCAAATCATGCATAATAACAGCAACTACAACTAATTCCCTAAACTCACCATCATTAAATTTAACATTTACTATTAATCCATCAGTTTAAGATAATAAACACTGACCCATTTCTAGTATCTTTTCTAAGATATATGGATATATGACGTTTCAGGTTACCTGTCTCATACTCATTAACCTGCATAACTCTTCCCACAAGCCTTGCATCTAGCTAATTTGTTTTTATTCTTCCCCTCCACCAACTCAAAGTAGCTCCACACAACTGATTTTAATTTTCTAGCCCTTGTTTATTTCTTTGTTGTCATTCTAGTTGCTCCGTCTAGTTCAACAATATCATCATCCTCTTCTATATTGATGTTCTCCTCGTCAACCTCAATAAAATCTTGGGTGTTGGTCATCTACATGCTTTTTTTTTTTAAAAAAAAAAGCATCAACAACAATATAAGTATAACAAATGCAAAAAAAAAAAAAAATGCATGTAATAAATGCAAATTGTATATAATATCAATGTAATAAATAAATATTTCTTGAAAAATCAATTGTGTTGCAAGCTAACACTTGGCATAAATGCATGTTGATCTTTTTATTAATTTAACTATATAACAAATGCAAAAATATGAAATTGCATGAGATTTAATTGTACTCTAGGCATGGAAGAAATTGATGCTCTAATCATTTGTTATGCTATTTAAGATACTGATGTGCATTTCTCATAATTTGGAAATATTATTATCAATTCTATGCCCCTTTTTATGCAATATTATTGTCATTTGGGTGATGAGATTGGTAACTTAGGCTCATCTATTGTATAGAACATATAAACTTACTAGTTTTCCTAACCTATGATACTTAAAAGTTGTAATTATACTTATAAAATTTCGTCCATAATATGATCCAAAATCATTCCAAAAAAAGAAATTATGGAATAGATACCAATTAAAAAATGACAAGAATAGCACTAAGTCTACTTCCAACAATCATTTGCAATTATCTTTAAATTGAACACAATGAGTTACCCCTTTACTCCACCTCCCAAGTTCACAAAATATATTTAATTTAAATAACTAATTGAACACAAGTGAAGCAAAACAGAAAAGAGATTTAAATTTTACACAAATTATTACTATGGAAAAAAATACTTCCAATTTTTTTTGTGTTCAAGTAAATGCTAGACAATGATTCTATTTACATAACTGAAACTTACACTACACTGAAACTTACACTACACTACATTGAATCAGTCTAAGACACAAAATCATGTAACTTAATGAATTTACAACTGATAAATACATATAAAAAAAATCGCCACTTAAATAAGAAAAAAAGAATATGATAAATCGGCACCTTCTTAGCTTCTTGTTGATTAGGCATATGATGGAGATAAGTTTCGCTATCTTGAACATTATCTTTTGCAAAATGAGTGCAGAGAAAGGCAAAGCAAAAAGTAAAGGAGAAGAAAATATTGGAGAGAAAGCACAAGTATAAAGAAATGAGTGAGTGGCGAAGAAATGAAAAGACTATAGAGAAGAGAAAACACAAAGCAAAAGAGGGGAAAAGAAAGGAGGCGACTGTGTGAAGACTGGAGATAAATTAAGAATTTAGGATTTACCACTTATGTTATTATATTTAAATATTTAATAAAATCACAATATTAACCTTAATATTCAGTATAAAATATGTGTCATAAATGGGTCGTGCTGGGTTGATACGATCCGACACGACACGAAAATTTAAACGTATTGTGAAGAGTTTGCGTGTCAACATATGACACGACTCATTTAAATCGTGTCATAAACGGTCAATCCGTTTATGACACATATCCGTATAAACTCAATGCTAACCTGCTAAATTTATGTGTTACGCATGTTGAGTTCATGTGTTATGACATATTTTGACATATCTATGTAATAATATATAAATTTATATTATTTTTTAAGATTTATCTCCTTAAATGATATTGAAACTGTATTTAGAACTGCTTCTAGTTCTTTGTTCCCTTAACTTAGAGATCTTGGCTCTTCTATTAAAGCCATATTTAGTTCATGGAATAAAATAGTATGAAATATATTTGTAATTCTTAATGTATATAATAGGTATTTTTATAATAATTATTTTATATTTTGGTTCATAAATTTATATTAACTTTTTAAATAAAATTATAATTTAAAACGAGATATATATATATATATATATATATTAATAAGTATAATAGTAGTAGATAAACGAATAGGTGGTTAAGGGTGGTTGGTAGTGGTGGAGTTGAGTGAATAGTGGTAGTGGTGATGGAGGTTATGGTGATAGCGAGAAGCAAATGATGATAGAAGGTATATTATTTAAATTGTAAAATAGTCATTTTTAACTATAAAATTAAGTAATAGTTATTTCTTAATTAAATTTAATCAAAATATGGAATAGTTTGTATTCTATAAACCAAGTATAGTCAGAGTTGTTGACTAATCTTTTTGGTATTGGCAAAAAATGTTGGATCTCCCATTTGATATCTAGTGTAAGAAGAAAAGACTAGCAATCTCAAAATAAAAGATTAATGAATTATGGACAGTCATATCTGACCAGATAAGAAAGTATTAGATATTGGAAGGTTTTAAGTTGGAGACTTACAAAACTGAAAAAAAAAAGAATAATAGTAAAGAATTGAATTGCTTCTTTTATTATGTAATCATAAATATTTGCATTTTTTTCTGATGAGATATATATGCTTTATGAACTATTTTAGAGATGCAAGTTGCGTTACGCATGTTGATAGTAGAAGTACATCTAATTTATATTTTATTCACTGACGAAAGATCTGGGGAATAATTAAATAATAATATCATTAGCCATTGTGCTTGTTATTTATAACCTACAAAAGGAAAATTATAAAAAAAATTCTAACTTTACCAAATTTTACAATTACATACCATTCTAAAAAAATTATATTTTAATTATATGAATTTTTATTTTTATAACAAATATAGTTTCAATAATATCTATCTTTATTTCAAATTTAGTTAGCGCTAATGTGGAAATGGATTGAAAAATATAATAGAATGATGTGTCATCTTACGTGGACATATTATGCCACATAGGACACGATCAATACCATGTCGTTTTGGGTAGGAAGGAAAATACTCTCTTAGAACCAAAACTACACCATTTTGTTGCTCTTCCTCCTCTCCATCTTCCTCTCTTCTTCCTTCTCTCTCTCTCTCCCTCTAACCCTTTCTCTGGCAAATTATCCTACAAAAACTCTATACTCTTTTTTATTTTCCTTACACAAGAAACAGTAGAACCCAAATTTTGCAAAGGTTTCAACTATGTAGCACAGACATAGATACAGATACAGACACAAGTATAAATACGGACACTGGAAAACGATATTTATAAAAATATTAGGGTACAGAAATATGAGGAAAATATGTAAATATTAAAAATATAGGGATAAATTTATAAATAATTAAATTTAAAAATATTATTTTAAGTTATTATTTTCATATAAAATTTAACAAAAATGGGATACAATCAAATTTATTGAACAATGGTTAGTGTCAAATAGAGATTTTATGTTTTCTAGAATGCAAAATGTGTTTTTAACTTAAAAAAATATACTTCTAATTTTTTGATAATTACAAAATGCACCTAGTACATTTTATGTCGGTGTCGGAAACATGTCAAAAATGCAACATGCTATATAGTTAAAGTGTCAATGATCTGATCCAAAATCTAATACATTCGAGTAAAAATTAAGCAATTCCAGATTCTATTGAACTAGAAAACAAATCCAATATCTTCCATATTAACCAATACATGCACATCTAAACTTAAATTTAAGCAAATTCCCTACATTGAGGGATAACTCTGTGGAGGAACAAATTTGAGGTTAGCTTCAAAGGTCACAACTACACTACATAAAAACACATCACGAATTCAGTATAGAAAAACAAAAAGAAATTGAGCACATAGAGACAGAAAAAAACGAATAATAAATTCAAAAATTGAAATAAAAGGAAAAGCAAAAAAGCAATAAATAGGCAACTATGGAGAGAAAATTAATATTAAAATATATGCGTCTGGTCTAGGAATAAATAGAAAAAAAAACTGACAACGAAGTGATTTGAAGGTGTGGGTCATCGAGAGGCACCTAGGGTTTTTTTTATGAAAAGCCTTTCAAATCTATAAACAAAGCGGTAGCTCTTCATCCTCCATGAGGAAGAATTTTGTAGCTCTCCCTCTCTAATCCCTAAGTAGAAAACAAAAAATCTTGAGAAGGGTGAAAACTAGTTTCTACTAATTATTGTGTAAGGAAAATTCAAGAGATTGGAGAGATTTTGTGGGATAACTGTGGAGGAAAGATGAATTGCAGCAAAAAGGTTAGAGAGAGAAATAGGGGAAAAGAGAGGAAGAAGGAGAGCACAAATAGCATAATTTTGGTGCTGGATCATTCAAAACGATGACATTTTAGTTGAATCTTATGTGGCATAATTTGTCCATGACACATTATTCTGATATATTTTTCAATGCATTTCCACATCGGGTTCGGAATAAGGGTTGGTACTATTGAGGCTATATTTGTTATAAAAATAAAAATTGAATATAATTTTTTAGAATCAGATATAATTGCGAAAATTAGTAAACTTTAGAATCTTATGTAATTTTTCCAATTACAAATGAAAATTGTGGTTGTAGGGAAAAAAATCTATTAATTGAAAAACTGTGTTAAGATAAATTTAGGAGTATTTTTAGGTCGGTTTGATGCAAGTTAAGCATAACATTCAATTCAATCTATAATTTATGAACTGAAAATTTTTCAATTCAATCCAACACACCAATATATTATAGTCAATCTAATTCAAACCACAATTGCAGATTTAATTGGATTGGTTTGCAGTTTAATTTTATATACTTTTTACTTTTATTTAATAATAATAATGTATCATAAATATCTATAATATTCCAAAAACTTTTAATTAACTGCATATATATTTAATATCAAATCATATTATAAAATTACAATAAAAATTTTAATTACTTTTTTTAAATATTTTAATTTTATATGGAATATATTTTTGGAATAATAAAAAGTGCATTACAATACTAGATTAGTATAAAAATTATTAATGAATTTAATTATATTATTTGATTAATTCAATATTGTTATTTATGTGATGTTTTTTTTATCAATCATCTAATAATATAAATAAGGAAAAAAAATATGTGGTTGCTAAGAAATTATATTATAAACCACATTGTTCCATCTCTTTCCTACATATGTGGTTGCTCATAAATTAGAGTATAATAATTAGGGGTACGTTCAAAAAAATACATTGTTCTAACTTTTGCAATTTTAAGTACATATATTTTTTTGGATGGAAAACGGATTATATGGTTTATACCGTTAACAATTTTAAATATATACCTTAAACACTATTAAAAAAATATTAAATTGGCACTTATCTCTTTCCTACATATCATTAAATATGTTTCACTCCTATATGTCACAATTTGCATTTTCACTTTCTCTCTCTGCATTTTCACTATCTCTCTTTCTCTCTCATCTCCCTTTTATTTCAAACTCAAAACCCATTAGTTGAAGATGGCAGAGAAAGTGAGGAAGCATGGAGAAAAATAAGGATGTATGGAGAGATGGTGAGTAAGAGTGAGCAAAACCAAAACGGACATATTTCGGTTTATTTTTTTCAAATTTTTTATTTTTCGATATAATCAGTTCAATATTTTTCATTAATTTCGGTGTAATCGGTTAGATTTGGTTTTAAAGGTGGAAAACCGGAAAAACCAAACCTTATATATATTAATGAGTGAAATATAAACATGTAAGTCTAAATGGCATAGTGGAGTGAGATGTTTTTACCTTCCCCTCCTAGGTCTCGAACTCAAGTGCCTTCATTTACTCACATGTGCTCTACTAACACAACACACTGCATTTTGTGATAAAAAAAATAGAGCTTAAAAATTATATACTGTAATAACCGATTTACCGAACCGATTATTTTGGTTTGATTTTAAACTTAAGTCAGTTCAGTTTCGATTAATAAAATTGTAATAGATCGTTTTCAGTTTTTTCGATTCAGTTCAATTTTGAACCGAAGCGATAATGACAATGCTGGGAGAGAAAATGAAAATAACAAAAAATGATACGTAGGAGAGAGAGAAAGATATTTAATAATATGTAGAAAAGAGAATCACTATCACATTAAAATTTTTTTTAACGGTATTAATTAGGAGTATATACTTAAAATTGTTAATTGTGTAAATCAAAAAATTAGTTTTGCACAAAAAAAACCACGTACTTCAGATTGCAAAAGAGAAAAATCACAAGGTAATTTTTTGAACTATCCCCTAATAATTAAATGGTTAAAAATAAGTTTCACCGATTAATAAAAAAATTAAAAAATAAATTGCATGTAGTTTAATATTTTACAATTATTTTGATAACAAATCATTTAATATAAATAAAATAAATAAATAAATAGATTGATTGGTTTATTATATAATTATGATACACTTATTATAACTTAGATTGTTTTATAATAAATTGCACTTAAATTAGTTTACTAAATTATATATTAAATAGAATATCAAAATGGGTTGGCATGTCATGTTTGTATCGTATACACCTATTCAATTGACACGATTAAAATCAACACGAATACAATCCATTTAATAATCATGTCAACACGAAAATTAAATGGATTACATAAATACGACACGCGTAACATATTTAATTATTATGTCAAGATCGGTCATACAATCTGCCTAGATCCACTTAACCCGTTTAGCAATTATATCCTAAAAATTATCAAATATTACTCAAATAATTAAAAAATTGTCCAAAGCAAGGTCCAAATAAAGTTATTACAATACTAACATTCAAACATTCTTGCAAATAAACACAAAAATACAAGTTTCAGATCATCAGCACATAAAATTTTTGTAAGTAAACATCATTTAAATTGCATAATTAGATGAAAGACAAAAAAAAAAAAAACATTGTTATCCAATTCCATGGAATCTAAGTTAAGCCTCATGTCTTTTGTAAGTTTTCATCTCCATTTTATTAGCATCTACAAAACAAACATGAAAGAATTAATAGCACAATTCTACGGCAAAACCATTTGTATAAATTTCAAGTCCCATTTCTTGAACATTCGGTTACAATTTTAGTAACATTTCCTTAAATGACATCCCCATATATTGTAAAAGACATGAGGAAATTTGCAAACATAACTTTCAATTAATAAGTATTATATATTTGAAGAGAAAAAAAATGGAAAAACAAAATACTCATTCCATTTGTATAAATTCCAAATCCATGTCTTCTTCTCTATTTAAACCACTGAAGATCGACAATGAAGAATTAAGGATACTACATTTCAACTCAAATCAAAACAAAGTCACTTCAGAAATGAAAAACGATGAGGATATTTTAAGAAATGAATAAGAAGGAAATGAAAAATTTCAAATAAATCAAACTTATCTTGCCTTTAGGTTTGTACTGAACTAGAGGGTACATGTTTGAATGAAAAAACACCGGTAAGTGGAGTGTTAGAGATATATGTGGTAGGGAGCGCCGACCAAGTTGATACTTGTTAGGCATATCATGGGACCACAACTACAGCACAGTTACCATTACCAGGGAGATGAGAGGAAGATATTCAGATACAATATTTGAAGGAAAGAAAAGAAGGTCATAGGAGATTGCAGAGAAAGAAACTTAAAAAACATAAAGGAAATGGTGGTGTTGGGGGCGGAATACATAAATGGATTAGGGTTATAGCAAGGTACCTATGCTATTGATATTCACAACTGTCACTAGCGGACCTAAAGGAGACATGTAGTGGCGATGACCTGTTTACTTCAAAAGGAAAATGTTATAAAATAAATTTAGATTTTATTTATATTTTCTCAAATTGGGCTCTACTTTTTATAAAATTATTGTTTTATTTTAGAAAGTTTACTTGATTTTTAGTTCTTTATACTCTCAAATTTTTGTTCATTAATTTTTTAATTTCATTAGAAAGCTTTGTATCTTAAAAGAAAAAAAAAAAATCCTCCCTCCAAGTCTTTTTAAACAACCATACAGTGAATAATAAAGCAACCAAAGGAAAAAAAATAAAAAAAAATACAATAATCAAATTAACTTATTAGAGAAATAGAATAAAGATCAATAATAGTTGAATAATCAAATATGAACATTATAATTCTCTATTCGTATATATATTTAAGTTTGATCTTTTTAGAGTTGCAAACGAATCAAGCTACCTGCAAGTTATACAAATTTGACTTGTAAAATATTAAAATTCGTCTTAGAATTAATCGAATTGAGTTTAAGCTTGAGTAGTTCGACTATTTCGTCGAATTAAATTCGAGTATCACAATACTCGATTTGTAAGGCTCGAGAGTTGATTTCTAATATTTATTAAAGTTAAATATATTTAATCTTAATTGAGTATATTAATTCAGTCGATTTTAAGTCAAGTCAAACTGAATTATTAATTTTTAGTTGATTCGAATTTTGTTGAGTTGAGTTCAAGTAGTTTGAATATTTTTCAAGTCAATTTTTAAACAATTAAAAGAAAGCCTAATCAAATACGAGCTTTCAATTTTTTAATCAAGTAGAGCGCGAGTCTAGCACTATATTGATTCAATTCGATTCAACTCAACTTAATTACATTTTTAGTCCCTCCTAACTTAAACTTCTAGGTCCGCCACTGACAACTATGCCATTATCTCTCATATTGAAAGTTTGGCCTCGTGTTTCACTTCCTTCCAGATACACCATATTTGTAAAGAGGCCAATTATACTGCGGACTAAATGTCCCATTTGGTCTATAATTTCTCTTTGGAAATACATTTTTTAGATGATCCTCCCCAAGGGGTTATTAGTTGGTTGCAACATGATATTGTATGAGTGTCTTATATTAGATAGATTTTGGTTTGTGAGCTTGGCTCACTTTTTGTACCCAAAAAACAGTCATTTGGTCAGGTTACAAAATTAACCTTGGTATTATTATAAATTACGGGTGTTATAAACGAGTTCTATCAGATTGACACGATATATAAAAATTAAAAAAGTTATAACGGTTCACATATCAATCTATGACGCAACCCGCTTAGAGCAGTGTCATAAATAGATCAATTTATTTCTGACACAAACCTGCATAAGGTCAATATTAATATGCAAATTTTACATATTTTATGTGTTGAGTTTGCGTATCATAATCCATTTTGACACCCTTAATATTAATATATGATTAAGATTTATTGCACAATAAAATTAGAATAAATTATAATACTAAAAAATATAATTGGTAACAAAAGAAATTAGAGTTAAAAATGAAACTATATATATATATATATATATGCAAGTTGTGCAGATTGGTTTGCGAATTGAAATATAAAAAATTCAATCCAATTTACAAAATGCTGTTTGAAAAAAATACAAACCAACCCAATCCACTACAATTTTAAAACAACGGTTTTATTACAAGTTGGTTCAGATTGGTTCGGTTTGGACGGATTCTAAACACTCCTAGATAAAATATTATATTGTTAAGAGGAATTACAAATATAGCAGCTTAATCTAATTATTTTAATTTCATGGTAATATTTTTGACACTGATAATGAAATTGCTTGACCTTCGTATCCTTTGTATCCTAACTTTCAGCTTTATTCTCCTTTCATTTCCACTATTATCATACAAGTATGCGTGTGGTATTCTAGAATTGGTTCTATTTTCCTTTTTTTTTTTTTTTTAATGAAATCTCAAATTCAAAACTGTTGGAAGGAGTAGAATTCTTTTATGTCACTGGGATATGGTATTCTGAGCGAAATTGGCTCTCTTTTGTTCATGAAAGAAAGTGCCAGTATTGAGAGTTGAGAAGTCAACACCTCGCATCAACTGTAAAATTAATTTGATTAAAGCATCCACTGGCCATGACTCTCCTTCATAGCTCTCGAACACATGCCTCCGTAAGCATGCACACTCAACTGGATAGTATCTTAGCTGCCTTCCTTGTGCGTATTTTCATATGAAAAATTACTGTCATCAAATTTTGTATAAGAAAGTCTAAAATTAACTAGCACTTCTCTTCGTACCCGTCAAGCAGCTATCACGTTATTGCTTGATAAATTAACGATCCCATTTGAGAAAGTCTAAAAGTTAACAATCCCATTTGAGATTCACTAACATATATAATTGTAGAAAGCGATAGCAGATAAATTAAGAGAAAACCCAAGCAAAAGGGGAGAAAAAAATTCACTTGTTTTTTTTTTTTTTTATCATCTTTAAAATATTAAAAATAAAATTGAAAAAATGGAAAAATTACAAAAGAAAAGGAAAAACTATGAATTTCATGATGATATGATATTGTTTGTGTGGTAGTGGGAGTTGGTAGGGATGCAAAAATGAGAGGAAAAAAAAAAAGAGAAGAGAGAATAAATAATTTATTTAGAAATGAAAAAGGACTAAAAGATATTTTTGAGTTTAACAAAAGTTGTGATCATTCAAAAGTGTTTGAAATTGTTATTGAAATCCTAAAAATAGGTTTTGAATTTTTTTTTATTTAATTAACTAATTTTTTTAATTTTTTATAAATTATTTTTTTAAACATATTTTTGAAAAAACATCTATTTATATACTTCTATCAAAATCAGTTTTTAAAATTAAAAAAAAAATTTAAAATATAAAATTTTTTCCGAAAAATATTTTTTCTAGACGCAATGCCAAACATGATTTTAGGTAATTAAATTTTATAAGTAATGGTATGTTTTTTCTTAAGCAAATTAGGTCATTTCTTTGCCGAGAACATCTTTGCCAATCCAAATATTTTTTGGATTTGGTCTCAAATCCTCATTCTACAATAGGATTTAAAATTTTACATTATATAAGTTTCATTTCCAAAAATATAAACAGTCAAAAATTATTTTCATCCATTTGTAATCTTCTTTCCTAGTTTTTTTTTTTTTCTTATTTTGTCATTTTCCCTGTACTATAACCAACTTTATCACCCAAACGATTTCCAATAATCACAAAATTTGAACTACAACTGTTTTTTCACCTCCTCATGACTCCAATAACATTAGTTTTTCCAATATATGACCATATTTGTGAGATCGATGAGAAAAAAATTGGGTGTTAATGTAACATATACTAGTTTAGACTCAAAGTCGTGAATGTCACCACAATAGATAAGACAAATTAGTCGGAATTTAAATTGGAACCAAATAAAAATGAGAAAATAACAATGGGAATTTAAAGAGAAATCAAAATGCTTGAAATAAATAAATAAATAATAATAATAATAATATAATTGTAGTTGGGAATTAAATGGAAAGCGATCTAAAAAAATTGATAGAAGAAATATTAAACGATGAAAATTAATTACGTATATAATTAAAGAGAATTGAGTAGTTTGGTGAAAAAAGAAAATTTATCTACGAATTAAATTAAAAATAATAAAAAAAATTTGGGAAAAATTAATAAAGATAAAAAAGAATGAGAATTGAAGATTTTTAAGTACTCATTTTAATATATTAGTCAATTGCGCCATATAAAAAAAAAAGCTAAATTTCCATCTCATAATAACATTCTAAATTATTCTCAAAATATTACGGTTTATTAATAATAATTAATTAATTCTAGAGATATGTAGAAGAAGGATAAGTTGGTTAGTATAACTAGGGGTGGACAGTGGGGTCAAAATTAAATAATAAAATGTAAATATTTTAATAATAAACTTTAATATTATGCTGTTATTAATTACAATTATTTCTTTCAAATTTTTATATTTTGATAATATTGTATAACAGTTTCATTATAAATACGATCAAAGACATCTTTTTCAATGTAAAAATCAAATATCCTATTATTTTTTAATTATTATAAGGGATGTTGAAATTTAGATCGGTTTTATAAGATTATTGGTTGAAATAATTTTTCAACATGGATACGAATTGAAAATTAGAATTAGAGATAAATTCTTAAGTAGAGTAGATTTACCAAATCATCAGTAAAACAAACTAATTGTACAATGATATATATTTAATTTTTTTATTCTCATTTATTGATGTGAAACCTACATGTCATTGTGTCATTGTATTAGATGGATAACGTGATAGGTCTAATCTACCTAAATTGTCAATTAAATACAATGACGTGTGTCTAATTATAGATGCATAAGTAATTTGTAGGAATTTGCTTACCCATGTAAGTAAATTGTAACCAAATAGTTTATTTCTATAAAAAAAATAAAAGAGTAAATAATAATAATAATAACAACTTATTGAAAGTTTATATTGGCATGGGATTTACATGTTTGCATGTAAAAATGACATCTTGATTGATAAATGTAATTAACGATTTGGTATAATTATGTGAATGAATAGTTTCATGTGTGTAATTTAATGAATATCTATTAAGTGAACAATTATTAATTGTTATTTGATTTGAATTTTAATATATGCTAATAAGAAATAGAAAATAGTGAAAAATAAGGAATTTATGAGTCAGATATTTATGTATGCATTAACAAATTATAGATAAGTGATAATGTGTTAAAATGAATTATTTATATAGAAATTATGAAATATATTGATATAGGCCCATGACTCATACCTAAAATAGAATAGGTAAATATGTTGGCATGTCAATTAGGAAGCTCTATGACACAAATAGTGTTGTATTATTGATATTTTATAGGCGTTAATACACTGAATTTGATATATGATAGATGCATGGCGTTAACTAATTATTATGTAGGTGTCGAATTATTAACTGTGAGGCTATATTAGCAGTCAAGGCTGCAAGAGCCATCAAATCTCTTATATCTTTCTAGTTCTAGTATAAAGTATTAACAGGCAAAAAAATATATACATAATTCTTTAGAAAATCAAGATGGCAATCAGAATATGGCACATAATATTGTCTAACTTTGTCGTTATACAGTAAGATGAGAGGGTGTTACTGTTAGGGCTTCCCTCTTGTTTATTCTATTTTCCGGTTTTCTTTTGCAATTTTGTTACTAGAAATGGGCTAAGAGAGTTGAAAAACCTTAAATTGTACAGTTTGAGCTCAGGAAGCTACCATTTGATGGTTGAATGGGAAACGAAAAGTTTAGTTGTGAGGTTGCCCTATCTATTTTTCATTTTTCTCAACTTCCTTTTTCAAATCTAACACATAAATAGAATCAAAGAGAAAAAAAAACCTTAGGTCTGGCCAGTTTGAACTCCAGAAACCATCACTGAGGACTGATCGAGAGTATTCTTTCACTCGATGACCTACATATAACTAACATATAATGTTTTTTATAGAAATAAATTCAAACTGCTTTATCTATTATAACTTGGTTATATGTGGGCTATATATCAATTATATGCATAGAAAGATATAATCCATATATATTTAACATATAACACATATGTTGTTGTTGTTATTATTATTACTATTATTATTATTTATTGTGTTATATATATAATAATATTTTTGCATTTCAAAAAATTTATTATTATTATTATTTGAAAACCGATTGTTCAAATGTGTATATTTTGAAACCGAATGTGATATACTGATTGGAAACCTAGTGCATTAATGATAGAAAATAGTGCTAGAATGATTAGAATCTAATTTTGGATCTAATAAAAGTGAGAAATTAAAATACAAATATTTATCACTAATTAATTGAGCAGAATAGAAAATCAAAGTTAAATCGTAAAAATATAATTTTTGCTCTATGTTGAAACCCAAATTTGAGAAAATAAAATTTAAGTATGAATTAAATTGGAAACAAAAAAAATGTAAAGACTAAAAGATGATTATGGAGGAAATTAGCATTAAATAAGATTTAATTAAATAAAAAATTTAAATTTATTCAAATACATATGCAAGCCACCAGTTGTCCAACCATGCTCACAAATTCATCATAATTTTATATTAAAATGCAAAAAAAAAAGGGCATACTTTCTCTTTTCCATAATATAAAATTCTTATACTATCCCACCTATTCCATTTTTCTTTTATTTCTTCACTCATTTTTTACGGCTAAATAAGGTAAATTGTCTTTTAAAGGCATTCTTTTCTTCAAAGCCAATAACCCTCTTTGCAGCAAAAAAAAGGCTCGACAGATTGTGGTGTGCTCTTAGTTGGAATTCCATTGTGCGCTTATAAGGGCCAAACCATTTGGCCTGCATGTACCCATTTCTCCTCCATGGCGGCATTTGCAATTCCATCTCTTTCATCGACAATCTCTTTGCACTGCACATTAATTTCACCACTTGCTTCAGAGAAGATAATTCACACGCTCGTGATGTGCCCCTATACAATCAACACACGTGCGTAAGCAACACGCGAAGAAAAAATCAGATGGGGTTTTACAAATGCGAAAAGGATATAGGTAAACTACCAAAACATGCCGGAGCTGAGGAAATAAAAAGATATTGGAAGAAAAATTCTTAACAAAGGGTTGTTTGGGGGTAAATTATATCAACACTACTTAAACTATTTAATTCGTAATAACTCATAACTAAACTATTATTTATAATAGAAAACATTTTAAATTTTAATTTTATAATATAAAAGTACTTATCTATCAAAATTTGTTAAATTATTTAACGGAATACTAACGTAAATTTTCTATATTAGTAAAAATATTCGACATTTATAAGATAGATCCCACAAAATATATTCGTCTTTCTCATCACTTTTCTATATTTTTTCACTTTATCTCAAACCAAATATAATCAAATATTTCATTAAATAGTATAAATTTTTTTGTGGATTTCATTTTGTACATTGTGATATTTATATATAGAAATTTTTGGCTAGTATAAAAAGTTTACATAAAATTTTCGTTAAACAGTTTAACAAATTTAAACTAGAGATACTTTTATATTATAAAATTAAAATTTAAAGATTTTTTTTTTGTTATAAATAATATATTAGATAATAGATTGATGTTTAAAGTAATTTTCCAATTTTTCACTAACCCTTCCGAGTTTTTTTACTCCGGATTTTCTATTGCTAAAGAATTGAAAAAAGCCCATTTAACCATTTTCAGCAATTTTAAGGGATGCTCTGATTCGAATTCTTATCTATATAATTTTATTTATTATTATTTGTATGTATATTTATTATTATTTATAATTAATTTTTTTAATTTTTATATAATTTAGAATTTTTTAAATATTTTTTAATAAATCAAAATACAAATAACAATAAATATATAATATATTTTAAATAAATTTAATTATAAATAATAATAAATTAGATAATAATAAATATACCGTAAAATAATAATAAAATATATAATATATTCTATATAAATTTATTTAAATAATAATAAATATAACATATATTCTAAATAAATATAATTATAAATAATAATAAATTTACTTACTAATCAAATAATAAGAAATATATAAATATTCGGAATGAATTTGATTGTGCATCATATTTTTTATAATATGAACCTAACTCCGTGTTGCTACATGAGTCAGTCCCTCCACTTCCGCACTTCAGCATCTTCTCTGAGTGTTTTCCCTTTTTCGGGTTCATCCGTTGGAGTTTAGAAGATGCCTGTGACCTTACATCGATTGCTCTCCTCCTCTCTCAAGAGCTACAAACTTTCTTTTTATCCCTTTTCGTCTCTCTCGTCTCGTCAAATAACTAACGTTTCACTCTTCCTTCGCCTCATCTCCTCTTCGCCCTCAACTTCTTCCACTGATGATGAGATTGACCTTCTTATCCCTCCAATTCGAAGAACTCGAACCCGAACACCTCTCGAGATCCAATTCGAAACCTGGACCGAAAATCTCAAACCTGGGTTCGCTCCCGCCGATGTCGACGCCGCTCTCCGTGCACAATCAGACCCAGA
>CATIWF010149591.1:0-11953 GCA_949630135.1 Balakata baccata | reverse complement strand
CACTGTAGAAGAAATTTCATTGACGGCTAATATTTTCATTTTTAATATTCAATTTCTGCTAACGTGGAGATTGACAAAACTAATTTAGGTATATGAAAAAAGTTACGGAAATTTTAGGAAATTTATTTTCATCTCCTTGTTTCAACTTGATAGAACTTATTTTGAGAAATGGAGAAATATGGTGATTCTGCCATGATTGCAAATCAAAGAAAAAATGCATGCATGTGGGAGACAAGGCAAGGAAAAGAGAAGCACGAGAGAGACAAGATATATTTTTCTTCTTTATCTTCTTCTTTTTTTTTTTTAATTTATATATGTTTTGATTAGGTCTTTATCTCTTTGTTTTTCTGTTTCTTTTCTTTGAAATACAAAATCCATCTCATTTGGTATATTTTTCGTATACATTAAGAATATCTTCAAAATACTTTGACAATTCTTGGATATACTTTCGGTATTTCTTGCAAATACCTTAAAAATTTATTGAGAATTTATTTGGAACGCTTTGGATATATCTTGGGAATACTTTAGGTATATTTTGAAAATATATTAAGAATAAATCGGGTATATTTTGGAAATATCTTGATGATTTTGAAAAAAAAGAAGAAAGAAGAAAAAAAGATTAAATAACACAATAATTCTTCGCAAAATTCATCTTCTCAATTAAGGTTAAAAACAATTTCCTTTACTCCAACTAACTTACTCATAACCATTTTTTTTATATATAAAAATTAATTTACAAAAATTTAATTGTTTGAAGAAAAAGTCATTACTCTTGAACCAGGCTTGCTAGGTGAGTGATTAGTAGATGATTGAGTCTGATGTTAAAAGAAATTGGTTTCTTGAAGGAGCATAAAGACTTGAAATATTCAATTTGTGATTGACATTTCACGGAGTCCCCTTTGTTCACTCTGCCGGTACCAACTTTTCTTCACATTCTTAGCAATTTCCAGTTATGAAAAAAAAAATAAAAAATTAGTAAAAACGAAAATGAATTCGATAAAAATGAAAAAAAAAATAATAATTTTGTAAATAAAATTTAAAAGAAGGTGTTTGGCGAAATTTTCTCTTTAAAGTATAACTGAAAAATCCATAAAATTTAATCAGTTTACTATTGATAATTAAGAAAACTAATTTCTAATTATGAGTGGTTTAAATGATATTTTTACTTATAAGCACTAATTTTTTTTTATTAATCGTGTGTTGCGATATTAGACTTGTCTTAATTAAAAATCAATTCTTAGCATTTTATTCGTTGTATAACTCATATGAAAATTATTATTTTGTATATTATTAAGAGTTATATATAAAATAGAGCTAGTAATTACTTTACGGTCATTTTATTTGTCTCTCAAATTACTAATTTATCCATTATTAGAAGTGATATAAAAATAGAGGAAGTAAATATTTTAGGTTCATTTTATTTGTACTTCTATTCCTATTTTTATACATATTATGATATGATTGTGTGAGCTCTCCAATTTGAACCTTCTATTAGTGGGGGAACCAACATTAATAAAGTTTAATACATAACAAATTTAATGACATAAATTTATAAAATTCATGCATCATTATATGTTTTTTTCCTTAAATAAAATTAAATGATAAGATTTTGTTTAATACATATGTGGTGCTTATGTTTTTCACAAAGCCAATTAATTAAATTACAATTGTATTTTCAAATTTGTTTCTTATCTTCCACCCAAGAACCATGAGAGCTGAATTTCTGGGTAGTGTTGTATACATCCAAATTCATATTAATGATGTCACAAACCATATATTTGGAGAGAAAAAAATTTAAAAAAGCCTAAATGAGTTAGCACGGAATTCTTCCAATTTAATTAAAAATTTCGAGTTTGAGTTCTACATATGCAGTTACCTTCAAACTCTTGAAGGAGTGTTTTGCTGCCTTTCGGGTTTCTATCCGATACGAGCAATATTAGTTTAGTCTGTTAACATATAGACGGATAACACAACAAAAAAAAAAAAAAGTGCAAAACTTGCACCGGCAATTATGGCAGGGAAAGAACATTAGCTATATACAAAATTAGACGACTTAAAGCCAGCAAGCACCAACTTCCTCGCATAACAAAATTGTATTTCAACTTTCGAATTCCTAAATTTGACTCACAAAACAGAGTGAAAAGTTTTAAATATATTAAATTAAACATTACACATATATAAAGAGTAATTTGTCCCAAAATGTCGGCCATATCCTCATTTTCTTAATTACAATATAACATTACTTAGTTTAAAGCAAAACTGCTGGTGTACGTAGGTCTGTATCTTCTCCATATTTCAGGGACCAACCGGCAAGGATTTGTTATGTATAGGGCGTCTTCTTCTAACGTGGGAATAATCCATCGTAAAATACTCTGTTCTGTCCCATTCTTGCCTTGTCCCTGCTGATCTCCTCTCTTTCATTTTGTTTTCTTTTTTCTCATATGCTTTCCCTGCACAAATTAATCAAATATTTAATTATTCAAGATTAATTATGATAACAACTTACTTTATATAGCTCACCAGCTTGAGCTTCTAAACTAAATATATTGGTTGATGGGGACGACTCAATAGAATACCGTTTGTAAGGAAAACCATTTTCATGAGTATCTTTTTCAATTTTCACTTGTTCAGTATATAGAAAGAAATGTATATATACCTGGTAAATCTGCCTTGTGCTTATCAGTTGAAGTTGAAACCTGATCTCCATAAGCTTTAAACTGTTTGTCGCAAGTTAACTAATAAGAAGACAATATATATGGCTGGCAAGAATTCAAATATTGAATGTAATTAAGGAAAATAAATTAATACAGCCGCATACTTACAGGTGATTCCCCGTCAACAGCCAGTGCTCTCAGCTTTCTTGGAAGAGTTGGAAGTGAAAACTGGATTTCATCAACGCTGCTACTGGCTGCTCATACACACACAATTGAATACAATGGTATGAGAGATATATAAAAAATCATATTTAACCAATAGATCATAGTAAGTTCTAGTTTAATAGGATTGATCGGGTGATCAAAACTATGAGGTCTCAAATTCCAACCTCAAAAAATTTTGAACCCAGTTGGAGCCCTTATAGTGTTTAACAAAGATTTGGTGTTGGAACTGTGAATTTGAGTGAGGAAGAAATTACCTTGTTCAAGTGAAGATGATTGGTCTTGAATTTGCATGCAAACACAAGGTGTTTGTAAAATAGAGGAGCAAATGCACAAAGCAGCAAAGAAACCTAAAAGCTCCATTAATTTGTTTTGTAAAAGCGGAACACTTTAATTGCATGGAGAGTTTTTTAGCATGGAATGGGTACTTATATTAGCCCAAGAGGAATGGCAAAAGACATTTTCAATTTTTCAATACTTTCGGACATTCATCTTCATATTTGATTGATTGATAAGGAGAGAGAAACTTATATAAACAAATTTTATTTTTTCTCTCTCCTTATCAACCAATTAGGAGTTGAGTAATAAAAAATTGAGAGTGTATTAACATTCTTCGTTAGCCCAATTGGGAGGAAAGAAAGAAAGAGAGTAAGAGAGTGAAAGCAGACACAGAGCACAAAATAAAGAGTTCCAAAAACAAGTACATAAAAATTCTACATTAATTCTTGCTTTTTAGGAGACTTCACACAAATTGAGTTGGGTTTTAATTCTTGTCACCTACTATAGAGTAGGACCCCTTAATCGGTTTCTGATATGTAACCATGTCTAACATTACATTTCACACATCCCCATCAAACCCAAATTAATATTATATTTTAAGTAGTCTGTTGAGATTAAACAACCCCATAATCTTTCTTTGCTTTTAGTGGAAAATTATTGAAAATATTCTTCTCTCAGTCTTATATAGGTAAATGGAAGCAAGCCAGCTCATTTGTCATTCAAAAACAATCATGCCAAATTTTGAGGTTGTATATGTGTTCCATTTGTCTCTTTGGGTTCGACGAAAATGGTATGTATTCAATGAGATTTGAACCAATAGCTCTTTATAATAAACTCCATCTTATATAGGTAAATGGATGCAAGCCAGCTCATTTGTAATTGAAAAATGATCATGCAAATTTTGAGGTTGCATATGTTTTCCATTTGTCTTTTTGGGTTCCAGGAAAGTAATATGTGTTTGGTGATATTTGAATCCATGACTTCTTCCCTATAAAATTAATCTGTATTACCAATTGAGCTACAATTCTTGAGTTGATATCACATAAAATTTGATTAATATATAAGTCTTGAATCTAACTCTTTTTTAAAACAAATTCTAAATACGAAGAATTGTTCAAAACCATTATAAATAGTAGTTTATAACTACTTCTAACCAATGTGAAATAATCCAAATTTTATTTAGAATATATATATATATAATCATAGAAAAGATAAATTATATAAAATATAGTGGCAAAAGCAAGACTCTTAAGTCAGCAAAGTCATCAGAGATGAAAAGTTAAAAGTCTAAATTAGAAACATAAAATAAAATTCTAATATTCTTTATAAAAAACAAATTTTAAAAAGTATTATAAATTTACATAATATTATATAATTTTTAAAAAATCAAAAAAAGACACCACTAGGAGTGGCAACGGGATAGGTTCGGGACAGATTTTTCCATCTCCGTTTCTGATTCCGAAATCCCTGCCTCGATCCCTGACGGAGAATTTTTTTTGGTTCCCATCCCTGCATTGGACAGGGACGATTTTTATTATATTTTTTCAATATTTAAACTTATTTTTTTTTTATTTTACTTAATTAGTTAATTGTATAATTTTTTAAATAAAAAATATTTTTTACTTTAAATAAATATTATATTCTTATTTTACTATTTTTAAATTTATTAATTATATTAAAATATAACATATGATGGAAAGTGTCATCACATAATACAAATCAAATCAACAATTTTTTTGGTATCTTAGACTATCAACCAAATGAAAAAAAAATGAAGAGCAGAAGGAAAAAAGTTATCAAAAAAAAAGATAGTACATTAGACTATCGTAGAAAAGAAGAGCAGTAACCTTCCATGACAATAGCAAAAGTTTCAACCGAGTAAATAAAGAATCTCAGTTACTTAAATCTCAGATTCCGAGAAAAGAGATAGATTAAATTCAAAAATTAGAAACCCAACAACAAAAATGAAAAAAAAAAAAAAAAACAAAATCAACTAGAGTTCAAACCTCTTGCCTTGCGATTTGGCAACCAAACTAAAGTTCCTTTGGTAGTACACATATCGCTTTCTTTCAAACTAACATGTTAGAGTTTTTTAGAAATAGAAAGATGTATATATGGGAAACTGAGGTTAGCAAATTAGCATTTAGACCAAATCGCTTTCTTATTATGTTCTCTATCTATTTATGGATTAGAAGGATGGGGGCGGCTAAGAAAGGGAATGCCGAAATGAGGAGGTGGGTAGGGATAGCTCTGTTGAAAAGTTCTTTTTATATATCTAGGATTTTCTTTTTTTTAATTCTTATTTCATGTATTTTAAAATAATTCTTTTTTTTTTTTCAATCACTTAAATGGTTTTGATATAAAATAAATTATTTTTCCTACTTTCATGTAAAGTTATAATTTTTTGTTAAATTATTGTATTTTTAGAAATACTCATTGATTAACTAGAGTTTATATATATATATAGTTTTAGTAAAGCCTTTATAATTTATTTGCTTATACTTACAAAAACATATTATTACATTTCATATATTTATTATGACTAATATATATTTTGAACATTTTTTATTACTCTATAATTCTTTAAATCATTAATTTTTTTTTTAAATAGAAATTGTTACTACAAATGTACAATTCTTTTCATATGAATAATTTTTAGCTATTTTAACTATGATTTATATATAAATTAATTTTATTAAATATTCGAAAGAATTTTAACTATGATAAGAATACATTCCAATTTTTTTAAGCATATAATTAAATTGTTAGAAACTTTGGATTAATAAAAAACTTCTATATATAGATGGTATTATGATATTATATATATATATCATTAACTAATAGAAGTTTCTACACATATGATGATACTATTGTAAAAATATTAGTCATATAAAAGTATAATTGAAGATACTTATTAGAAAATATTTATATAATTATATAAAAGTATGATTGAAGATATTTATTAGAAAATATAAAGTACCATATATATATATATATATAATAAGTATATAAATAAATATTATATATATATATTGAAAATATATTATATTAAATATATTCTGGATGGGAATTGAAATTGTCAAAAAATCAATTTCGTTCGGAGCAATTTCAGATCAAAGCTCCACAGATACGGATCCAATTACTATCTCTGTCCACCACTCATCAAATATATATCTTCTTCATGGGCAGTATCTCTCGTGCTCCAAAGACAATTCACGTGATTTTTTTTTTTTTTCCATTTTATCTTTTATCAAATTCAAGTAATAGCATATAACATCCCATGTTACTTGTATGAATCTGTGATAAACACTACGCTGTTTCTGTTATCAATAAATTGGCTCTTCATTATCTGAAAATAAACAATAGTAAAAAGTAACTGCAAAATGAGCATGGAGTGGAGGGCTTCCTCTTGGATGAAGGAGCCGACCAGACCAGCCTACCTATCTCTGGTTTCAAGAACAGGAGCCACTGGTAACTTTAGACAAAAAAAAGTGGGATCTTTTGAGAAACTGCTTGTTTTTTTTTCCTTCTTTCCTTGCTTACTTTAACATGTAATCAATATAAACAACTCAAACCCCCTTAAAAACAAAAACAATCCTCCTGCTTTTTCGATCTGATTCCTAGATAACAGAACATAAGGAATTAACTGGAAGACGACATAATAACAAAGTCATAAGATATTTGATTATATCTCAACTGGCATATATAAGATCAAACCTAAATCCATGACACTGTAAGCCTAATGCAAATATATTCCAAGCAAGAGAAATGAGAATGATGTATACTTATGCTCCCTAAAGATGACTGATGTATATTTCATTTGACTTCAAACTATGAACAGAAACGTTAGACATATTCAGAATCTACAGCAAAGAAGTCCCCGCCTCCAATTCCTATGCTTCCAGAAAGGTCTCCGGTCTGCTTTTGCCATTCTTATAGGACTGCTATTCCACTCTGACTGCAATCTATACAGGAATTTTGCAATATTGAATTATTAGTAAATGCTCAAAACATATAGATGCACGTAAACGACAAGAAATGACTAGTTTGAGAGTTATTTTACATGGGGAAAGCGAAGGAGCGGGTGCTGGTTGTGCTGCTATCTGATCTAAGAGATAGACTCCCAGAATAAGCAATCAGTCCTGAGTAAGTAATCAGACCTAATGGAGGACCTGCAGCTGAAAAACTTGACTCCCCCTGACAAGATCGAAATTGACTTGAGAATGATTTGGTGCCAATATCATCAGGCTTATATGAATTTTGAGTTTCGGGATGTTCACAACCACCAGACTGAGAACCCTCCCCTCCCCCACTTGCTATGGCTGCAGAAGAGT
Organism: Balakata baccata; assembly: GCA_949630135.1. Taxonomy (NCBI): domain Eukaryota; kingdom Viridiplantae; phylum Streptophyta; class Magnoliopsida; order Malpighiales; family Euphorbiaceae; genus Balakata; species Balakata baccata. The sequence continues at coordinate 4,464 of CATIWF010149591.1, read as the reverse complement.
TGAAGTCAAAGGTTATGCTTTTACTCCCCACCTTACTATTGTAAGATTCATCTCCAATTTTACTGGTCAAATCAGATGTTATATCCATATTATGGCTTTCCAATGTTTCCTCTTCGCTGACAATTTCTGATTCTTCAGTTCCAGAATTTTGATGACTCAATAAGACTGTTCCATCATGACCATGGTCTGATGTTTTAGCTGCACAATCTGGACCAGGAGATTGTGAGATTGCATCTTCATGGCCACAATCTGACTCTTTGGCTGTAGGACTCACCAATGATGCTTGCTCATAGGCATCACATTCCTCACGAGCACCAGGCATTGCTAAGATTGCATTTTCACATAGCCCCTGCATTAACAGTAAAACAATAAGTCTCAAAGCCTCTGCACCTGCATATATTATATAGAAATAAGGTGAAATAGTTACACTAATATCCATATATGGCCAATTATCATATATTACTAAACACTATCATCTACTACTTTTCCCAGATGAGGTTTGATCATTAGGTAATTTACACAGCTACCAGAAACTTGTTGTGCTCGTGATACATTTTTTACTCTAAACTTCAAACCACATCCCTTCCCAACTTCAGAAATAGAAAGAATCAACACCCTAGTTGTCAGTTGTCACCAGTTAAGTAATTCAATGAAATGCTTCACTTAAGAGTAGATTAAACACAAGAAGTTTAAACAATAATCTACCAAGTTTGAAATAATTTTAGATTCATATACCTGAGACAGTTGCTTAGCTTCATCCGTGCAGTTATTAGAAGACTTAGTTTGTGAAAGTTCAGCACCCATCTCTGGCATTGAAAGCAACTCTCCAAGGGAAAAATTCTCTTTCGCTGAACCAATTACAAATTCCTCCTCTGCATCATGCTCTCTCTCTCCTATTGGCATCAACTCCTTCAAATCACATTCAAAAGAAAATTCATTTCTTGAACCCTTTTCCTCGGAAGATATTAAAAAATCAGGAATAGGCCTAGGCATATCTGAACCCTCTTTTTCTGATGCAGCCTTCAGCACATCCTGAATATGCACATCTAGATACTCCAGTTCTTGAGCTATTTCACTGTTTATGTCCTCCGGTATCGGGAATGTGCACAAGTTCTTCCCATCTACATCTGTGTCAAACAAAAATTTGTCCTTGGATGGAACTCCATTGTCGACACAGATGTCCTTAACAACATGATAAGTATTCTCCCTGTAACAAACTATTAACTCTGGTAATTCAGGTTCCATAACACTTTTATCTACATAGAAAACTGAATCCTTGTCAAATGATTTGATTCCCAATGAGGAACAAGTCAATTGTATTGGTGCCACAAAATCCTTCAGTTTCTCATCATCATCATGTGTTAAATCACCTGTACACATAGAACGATTGAGTTCTGGAGTGGCCCAACCATCTTCATCATTGACTGCATATTGCAATTGCTCTGCACCTTCCCTGACCTTCAGATCCCAGAAAGTCCCATTTTGATCTTTGCTCTCAAACCCATTTTCAGACTTGCATCCAATGGAGTCAATAGCAGCATGGTTGTTTCCAATAGGTTTGCAATGAGAATTGTGGTCAACAGTTCCATGGCTAAGTATTGGTTCACCATCTGCAATATAAAACATTTAGGAGGTTGTAAAACCTGAATTCTGAAACATAGCATTTACATTGTTTAGTCTATCGGCACGAAATCAATTTGCTTGCAGTGTAAAAAACCATAATACTACATTTTCCAAATAAAAGATTCACTCACCAAGTAAAAATATCATAGCATCAACATTCAAAAAATCAGAAAGTCTCATAACACTTGAGGAGCTACAACAAACTGTCCCAACAATAATTGTAGGATTGAGAAAGACAAAAAAAGGAGGGTAAAAGAGATACTGATCATTACCAAGCTTCATGCTTCACATAGATTGCATAAGACGGAAAAATTGTATAGTTATTGAAGCTAGTTTCAGTAATATCTTCAAGCATAAGCCACTCACTCAGAAAACTGCAACCTGTCTTGCTCATTCAAATTAAGAAAGAAAGAAAACAAAATTATATAAAACCACTCACCATAATACCGGTAATAAAGGGAAACATATCAGAAGAAATTTTCCAAAAATAAATAAGACAAGTAGACAACCAGAACCGGGTTTAATTTGTCATTAATCACTCAAATGAAGAGTAAAGCTATATCAGATCATTGAAAAGAAGGCTCTCCAACTCTTCAACTTAAAATGAACCTCCAGTATTGCCACATGTACAAGCAACTTTAGGTAGCAGAAACAATCAAAAAAGATACAGCAGATACTAATATCACCGGTCAAATACAGAAGCCAACCAAGCAAAAAGCAGTTCGATCAGAGAAGATGGTCAACATAAAATCACTAGAATTCATTATATATCTTGTTTTAGCTAGTAATATGAAGAAAGGCGAAGAAACATGTATTTGAACAATTATATCAAGAAAAACAACAAAGCCAACACATAAACCAACAGCGAAAGAATACCTTCCACAACTTCAATTTGCAACCACAATTACAAGAAATGGTGGAATTGGGAGGAAATACACAGAGTGCTTAAAGAGTACCAGAGTTTTTAAGTCAAAAACTATGAAGCTAATCCGATTAAATTAGGAAAATAAAGTATTTGAAAAAAAAATATGGCTCCAAACAGATGACTACAGAGCTATAAACTTTCGGCAAACTTGAGGAATATTAAATCTGTCCTCTATACATGCAAAAGGACAAAAGAAAAGTTTATCTTTGACGAAAGCTTTCATAAACTGTTAACAAGAAAATACTGAGTATCCATATATTTAAACACAAACAAATCAACTTCAAGACTCCTGTTAAAATATCATTTTCTATTTGTTTGGCAGCTTTCGATCAGATCTAACCAGCAACTATTAGAAAATAATTAAAGAAAATGAGAATCTAACAGCAAACGAAGAAATACGAGATGGGCTTTAACTTTAACCTCAATCTCATGAGAAAAATCAGTAGAAACCAAAATTAAGGAATAAAAGGGATTGGAAAGCAGATCCCAACATATAAACAAACACAAAAATGGAACTAAAAAGAAATAATACTTAAACAGAATAATATACCTTTTCTGATCAAACTAGAAGAGATTAGCTTTTTTTGGCCTTTCTAGTTCAGAATCAACGAGCACTCTGCTCAAAAGATCACTGCAAAAATGGCAACATAACTACATATATATCAGAAAGTGAATATGCAGTAGCAAAAACTAGAAATTCAAGATCAGGGAAAAAAAAAAAAAGGAATTGTAGAGAATAAGATAAAAGACAAACCAACTCTGAAATTCATGTCTTACAGAAAATGAATAGATGGGATCGACGGAAGCTAGAGAGAGGGGAAGAGATGAAGAGAGAAACATTCCACAGTTGAATTTAAAGCAGGAAATTGATAATCGATGGATTTAATCCAAGCCCCATGTTGAGTGGAGAGGAGAAAGAAAATAAATGCAGAAACAGAGACAGGGGGAGAGAGATGAAGAGAGACAGAGTTTATGGTGTTTATGAATAAAGAAAAAGGAATGAGAGATGTGTGATAGTGCTGTAATTATGTAGTAATGTAAACCTTAATAAAAAAAATAAAGGGTCAACTACTAATCACATACACTCTCTCTCTCTCTCTCTCTCTCTCTATCTGTACTCTGTAATTAATGCTCAACCTCAGATCAGCAAAACGGTTCCTTGCTTCTTCCTAACCTATCCTCTTAACTCACGCATATACTTTCCTTCTACTGTCCTATTAATTAGCCTCAGTTTTAGCCATAAATACCTTTCCAGCTAAACCCAACAAACAAAATCAAATCTTTTTTATTACTCTAATATATAAAAAGAAAATCTTACCTGTATTCCGAATTTTTTTTCCTTCTTAGCCAAACAGCGATATTTTCCCGAGAAAAACAAATAAATAAACAAACTGAAGCTCGAGCTCCTAGTAATCTAGCAATAGCATCGATCCCGAGCAAAGGCTACAGCTTTTTCTAGCTTCTTCCTTTTGACTCTTATCCTCCTTCCATTCCTATTCTAATTAGTATTAAATTAAAAACAAAAGCTTTAAACTGAGAACGTCGTTCTCTAAGGAGGGAGATATATAGATTCACAATATATATATATATATATGTATATGTATAAAATAAAAATAGAAGATCAGTATTAAAATCAAACAATGGTTTGTATTTTTGCAAGGTTATAGTTTGGCAGGAGAAAATGACGAGATGGAGATTTTGCAGAGAGAGAGAACTGAACAAGAAAGAAATTGCGGAGACATATGATAATAAGTTTGTACCTGCGAACAAGCCAACTGGGATGGTGAAGATTAATAATGTAGGTGGTGATGTTGCCTGAGAATGCAGTGTCAGGTCGTTGAAGATTTAAGTTGAGTTTGAGCTGGCTGCTCCTTCCCTCTCTCTCTCTCCCTGCTTCATGCATTAATATAGCTCTT
>CATIWF010149590.1:0-68986 GCA_949630135.1 Balakata baccata | reverse complement strand
TTTAAATAAATTGACCACAACAATCATTAGGTACCTGAAGAGCCTATATATATTTTAAATATAAAAATATTATTCATTGTATTTATTTTTTATTATTTTTTACAGAATATGTATTAAAATATTTATATTTTACTAATCTGTCTAGCTACTGCAAATGGAATAAGGTGGTATAAAATCAGATAGAGTATATAGCATAATTGTTTGGAGGATGGTGGTTTGTTTTTTCTTCTGCTCCTTTTTGGCCAACTTGCTGTGAGGTCTCTTTTTCTTCGGTGATGGAAAAATTTCCATTTGCGGATGACATCTACATCAAAAGCAACAATAATCAATTATCTTTCTCTTATCCATCAAACGCTAAGAAATATTCAAAATCATTTACAAAATAAAAAAATTACAATTTTGTTTTTTCTTAAAATTAGTAGCTATTTTTATCAATAAGTTATTGAGTTAATAATAAAAGCTTAATATATATATATATATATAAAGAAAAAATCATAATATTTAAAAATTAATCAATAAAATTAGAGTTGATTTGAATTATTGTTTCAATCTCAAGAATCTAATGGTTGGCCTCGCCTACCTCTTGGCGGTCCCTCGCCCACCTCGGCTACCTTTTCCAGCCTTACAAGATGCAATAATCCAACAAACTTCCATAACCCAACATTACAATTATTTTCTAACATCCTTCCTTTAGACAGAAGCCTCGGATGTAACCAACTACTTTTCATGCTTAATTATGTAGATTATAAGTTTTGAAGTAAATTTTTTTTTTCTTATGTTTTTTTTACAAGAAAGATAAATTCATTAATTCAAACTAGTAATACATCGATTGAAATATATATATAAATCTTCAAAAAACCATAGAAGATGAATCAATGAAAAGATTCACAACACCAGATTAATAGTATAATAAATTGGTACAATGTCTACATATTTGAAAATAACTGAAATACCTATAAATTCAGTTCTGCAATATACTAACGACTATAATCTGATTTGATATCTTTGTCTGATCGAATATATTTTGTTCATTTGAATAGCCCATACAAAAATAAAACATCGCAATAAGTTGACGAAAAACCAAACATACAGCAAAATCACAAAAAACAAACAATCAAAATGAAGACATAAATATATGTGAAATAACCACTTATTTTAGAAAATAAATTGGTAGAATGAGGTCTAGAACAATATAATTTAATTGATATTTTTACTTGTAAGAATTGAATAACATCTCGAATTTGATTTTTCTTGCCACCATTCATCAATATTATTGGTGAGAATTTAACAAATTTACAGTAGGTATGAGAGAATAACTATTTACGTAGACAGTAAAAATTTTACTCGTAGAATCCAATTAAAAAATATAAAAATAAATATCATAAACAGTAGTTTAAACAAATTCACATAAACTATAATTAAATTAATTTTTTCCGTAACAAATAATCAAATATTTATAAAAATAAATAAATTGAAATAAATCAAAACAATTCAATAAAAAATTACAAAAAGTATAAATAAAATTTTTTAAAATAACTAAACTACTATAAATTTAAAAAATCTAAGGGGCCAATGTCCCCTATAGCTCTAATGTGGCTTCGGACTTCCTATTAGGGATGACAATGAGTAATTATCAGAGTTTTCGAACAAATTGAACTTAGTTCAGCATTTGAACACTAACTTATTCTATCTTAGGTATTGACATGGCCTTTTTAGACGCACTTTTAGGGAATTGTTTACAGTTTCCTTCTTTGGGACTGAGAATTATTTTTTCTTCTTCCCTAATAGGAATATATTTGAAAAAATTACTATTTATTCTAATAGTTTTCTATTTTGTCTCCGTTAAAATATATATTTATTTTGTTAAATTTTAAAATATTTACTATCAGTAAAATAATATTTTATTTTGTACAGAAATACTAATATAATATATTAAATTTTATAAAAATATTAATATAATAGATCAAATTTGTTAAAATATTAATATAATATATCAAATTTAGAAAATAAATAATAATTTTATTTTACTATAATATAATATTTTCTAATATAAACTTTAATAAAATAATAAATAATATAATTTATAAATACCAAAAAATATTAATATAATAAATCTAAAAAAACAAACTAAATTTTTCTAGTATATTATATATAAATTATAATAATCCATTACATTCCAAATCCAACTGTATCCCTTCCTCGTCTCTCTCTCTCTTCCACAGCACAACTTCGTCCCGCGAATCTCGCTCTCTCTCTTATACACACAAAAAATTAGAAAAAAAGGCAAAAGATTTATCAAAATCCAATGTATGAATTTCTCTGTCCAGCTTCGGACATGTCACCCTTATAGCAAGGGTTAAATCCAACCTCTAAGCAAACGCCTAATTCACAAGAGAGAGCTGCTCTGATTCGGCGACCGCCGTCCATCTGCTCCCAATGGAAGGCGGTTTCGCAGCTCTGGCAACAAATTATCTTCCTCTGGCGACATTGCTCCTCAAACTTGTCGCTGATATCGCTGGAAATGGATTTAATGGCCGTGATGATTTCGTGTTTAAAAAGGATTGCACGGATCTGGTGCGCAGGATTTCGCTTTTGACGCATTTCTTTGAGGAGATCAAGGATTGTACAGCCGAATCTGCGCCCTTGGATGCGTCTTGTTCTTGTTCCTCATCTTCTGGGAATTGGTGTTCCGGTCTTGTTGCCGCTCTTCAGGCTGCTAAGCGTCTTCTATTAGTTGCTGCTGCCTTCAAATCTATCAATAATTATGTAAGTCCTTGAAATTAAAGCTTAATTCTAATTAAGAAGAAACCAATTCAATCCTTCTTTTGGCTACATTTATTTCCCAAACCCAAAGAATGTAGCATTTTTATGACTTTAGTTTGGACAGCTGAGCAACGCTTCTACAAATTTTTATCCATCTCGAGCATTAGATAGTAACTTGATGCTAAAGGAGCGGGTTTAGTTAAAAATTTTGTGGAAATTGCATTTTTTTGTAACTGTGTTATTGCTTAACTTGGATTCTGCTTGTCTCCGTGATTATGCATTGAACTCTCTGTTTATCAGTAGTGAAATGCATGTCCATAAATTTTTTAATGGAATTTATTTAGAGGAATTTTCACCGGTTTTCAAAATTACCCCTTTTTTTTTTCTTTTCATTTTTACTGAAATCAATTTCTTTTGTGTCCATTTTCTTTCGATGTTTGGTTCGTTCTTCATCTTTCTCCTTCAACCTCTTGCCCTACCTGAGACATCACAACAGCAACAGTATTTGTAGGTAGAAGAAACTGCTGCAATTGTAACGGCGATGGTGTCCAGCTACTGAAATAGTGTTTGACAGCAATGACATCAGTGTTCGACAACAGCTATTTGTCTACACATTTGATTTTAATTGACTGTGACCTAATTTTTTTTCCGTCTTTTTTTATCAACCACTACATTTTCTCTTAATAGCGTTCAAGTGATCCATTTAATTGACTAATTGTTTTTTAATTAGGATTTGTCTGTATCGTTGTTGATTTTTTTTATTCTCTGTTTTTTTAATAAAAATCACTACGATATCTTCAAGATATACCGGAAATATTTTCGTGGAATTCCCAAAGGTATATTTTGGAAATTCCTCCTAGAGAATTTTCAAGGTATATCCAAATTATACCCGATGTATTCTTATGGAATTCTCAAAGGTATCTCCAAGGTATACCCAGAAAATTCCTCTTAGGGAATTCTTTGAGAATCCCTAAGATATACCCCATGCACTCCCAAGGTATTCCCGAGGTATTCCTATGAAATTTTTAAAGGTATATCCAAAATATTTCTAAGGTATACCAAGCTATTTTATTTGAAAATTTGTGATGTTTTAAATCGTTTTTTGTTGGATTTTATGTGGGATTGAATCAAGGTATCCCTAAGGTATACTCAAGGTATTCTCATAGAATTTCCAAACGTATACCCAAGGTATCCCTAAGGTACATCCAAGGTATACCGAAATATATACCAAATTGTTTTGTTTAAGAATTTGTGATGTTTTAAATTTTGATTGAATTCTATTTTTCTTCTTCTTTAATAATTAATTGTTCTTGTTTTTTTTTTTTTATTATTGGTGAAAATTGAACCAAAATATTCCTAAGATATATCGAAGGTATGCCGAAAATATACTGTCTGGGCATATTTTGGGGTGATTTTGATATTTCAGTACTGTTGTAATTTTAAAAAGTTATTGTCGGTAAAACTGAAAAAAACTTTGAGCGTCGGTAAAAATACAAATAGATACCCGTTTTTTAGCATTTCTGTAAAATTCCCATTTATTTTACCTGTTATGCAGGCATGGTTTCACTGGTTTTTATATGAATTTCCAATGTTTGTTCCATTAATCTGGTGCGCTGATACAAAGAATACTGATTGAGATTGTTTCAAATCCGATGGTGAATTTAAAATAAAGACAAAAAAAAAAACTGTTTGAATTATTGTTTAATACAACAATCAAAATGACTGCAGATCGGTGTCGTTGAAGCATAATCTATCATATTTTGTGGCTAAAACCTCTGAGATACTAATTGTTGTTATTATATTCAACTGTTTTATAGTTCAATATCATTGCTTTGGATGTAATGAATCCTGTTCCATTTGGTGATGATTAACAGAGTTGAAGAAAAATCTTCAATTCTTCTAATGATGGTCATTTTAAGAGAAATTACTCTTCTTTAGGGATAGTTTAACAGCTTCAAAACTTATTACAGCTGAGATTCTGTTGTGGTCATGCACATTTCTCTTAAAAATGCATAGGTACCTCTCTGAACTTTGCTATGTATTAATTTAAGGATGGAGCTGCAAAGAAAATTTCCATGCAATTCCAATGTGTGACATGGAAACTGGAAAAGGCTTTGGCGAACATATCATATGATCAATTCAACATCTCAGAGGAAGTACAGGAACAGGTATGTGTTGAAATATATGGGAATCTGTGGTCTTAATGGAGCTCAACTTCGACGTTCTTTTTTGTTTACTAGGTTGCATTGGTCAGATCACAATTACGAAGAGCCACTGAGAGATATGGTTCACTGAATTCAAGAATGATTTCTTTTGCCTTAGATGATCCCATAGACAGAGATGTTGACCAGATGCAGAAGGGCAACCGGTTATCCAAAAATTCACTCAATGAGAAAAGTGGTATAAAGAATGATGAAGATATAGAAAGGCTGGACACTGTTTCAGGAAGTAATGGGTTAAAAAGTAAGACAGATCATGTTGACAGCGGATCAAATGAAGTTGTTGGCAGCATGAAGAATAATTTGGCTGGCAAGAATACAAAAGACTTGAAGAAGCCTGATGCACCCACAATCCTTGATGATTTTCTGTGCCCGATATCTTTGGAATTAATGAGGGATCCTGTTATTGTGGCAACTGGACAGGTTCATTTTCCAATTTTAAACCTCACTCAAAATGTGTAAAATCTCATGTCTCATCACTATATGATTATTATTGCTTCTAATTTATCTCGTATGATTCTACAGACTTATGAGAGATCGTACATCCAGAGGTGGATAGACACTGGGAATTCAACATGTCCCAAAACTCAGCAGAAGCTTGAACATTTAACACTGACCCCAAATTATGTTCTGAGAAGTCTAATAATGCGGTGGTGTGCACAGCACAATATTGAGCAGCCAATGGGATTATCAAATGGAAGGATAAAAAAGAGTGATGGATCTTTTCATGATGTAAGTGGTGATATGGCAGCTATCCAAGCACTCGTGCATAAACTCTCAAGCCGGTGCATTGACGAGTGCATAGCTGCTGTATCTGAAATCCGATCATTATCAAAAAGAAGCACAGATAACAGGATACTAATAGCACAAGCAGGAGCTATTCCTGTTCTGGTCAACCTTCTAACTTCTGAAGATGTGTCAATACAAGAAAATTCAGTGACTGCCATTCTGAACCTTTCCATATATGAATCTAACAAGGCAATGATAATGCTCGCTGGTGCTGTTCCTTCTATTGTCCAAATTCTTCGAGCTGGGAGGGTTGAAGCCAGAGAGAATGCAGCAGCAACAATTTTTAGCTTGTCACTTGGGGATGAGAACAAAATTATCATTGGTGCATCAGGGGCAATACCAGCTTTGGTAGAATTGCTTGAAAATGGAAGCCCAAGAGGTAAAAAGGATGCGGCGACAGCCTTGTTCAATCTGTGCATTTATCAAGGGAACAAGGGCAGGGCTGTAAGGGCTGGAATTATTCCAGCATTACAAAAGATGCTAACAGGCCCGAGTAATTGCATGGCCGATGAAGCGTTGACCATTCTTTCTGTTCTAGCTAGCAACCAAGATGCTAAGGTTGCCATAGTAAAGGCTAGCACCATACCTGTTCTTATAGATCTATTGAGAACAGGTCAGCCCCACAACAAAGAGAATGCAACAGCCATTCTGCTTTCCCTGTGCAAGAGGGATCCTGAAAATCTTGCCTGCATAAGTAGGCTTGGGGCAGTCATACCATTGATGGAGCTTGCAACCAGTGGCACCGAGAGGACCAAGCGAAAGGCTACTTCATTGCTGGAACATCTTCGAAAGCTACATCGACACCGACGCTAGCAGAGGTAGCTGACCATAATCTATTATATTTTTCATTTTTTCGATTTTTTGTTTCATTTATTCCAGATTATTTGACAATGATGGCTAATACCATTTTATTATAGTGTGAAAACTAAGAATATAAGCATGGGAAACAAAAGTCTTTCTCATTGCTTTGATTGTCTCTATTTTCTCCTTTTTTGAGTGTGTAAAAAAATACCATTGAATTGATTACCTGTTTCTGACAATAATTCTCATTCAAAATTGTTTTCCTGTCTGATTCTTGTTCCGATTACTTAAATCCTTTATGTAATAACTGTTTCACACGCCAGTAAGGGAATCATTACTAAAAACTGGAATTTACAACTGCAAATATTATCATTTGTGCAATTCTGCCAAATATGTTGACCATTGATGAAAAATATTTTCTCAACTGAGTAAGAAAATGGATTTTGTGCAGAAATGAGAAGATATTTTTAACTTCTTATGGGTTTATCAGCTACAATGACAAATATTAAATTCGCAAATCTGATAAATTCACAATAAACTTTCGCAAATTATCCCTCATGTTCAGTTTGGACCAGGTGATTTTAATAAGGGAATTTAAATAGGGGTACGTGATTTTTTTTTCCCCAAAGGTAATCGGTTCAGTCCGTTAGTAAAAAAGGTATATTTCCATTTCACCGTTAAGAGCATCTGATGTGGTATCGACATTAGTCATAACGCAATGTTGACATGATAATTTATGTGACAATTTATGTGATGTGGTGCTGAAATCAGCCATGATATAGTGCTAACGTGATAATTTATGTGATATGGTACTAACATCAGCTTTATGTTAGTGATGACATAGCATATTACTGATATTTTTGCTAAAGTACATGTCTTAAATTAAAAAATTAAAAGACCACAGGTACCTTTTTGTGAAAAAAAAAAAATTACGTACCTAAATGGGAAAAGGATCAAACACATGCCACTTTTTTTTATATACTTTTTGAACTTATTATTTTTTAAGATAAATTTCATACTATCTTCTCATAAATTTGAGAATTTCTTTATAATATACTAATTTTATTTTTTTACCTTTAATAATTTAATTTTAAAATTGATTGAATTTTATGATATAAAAAATTTATATAATACAAGAAATAAATTTAGCAAAAATCACATATATGTCATGCTAGCACCGATGTAAAGTTAATATCAGTGTCACATCAATATAAATTATTATGTATCGCTGATGTTAGCGCTATATCATAAAAATATGTTTTTTTTTGTGACTAACTGCAAACTTTTTTTTTTTATTAAAAAAAACTACATACTTTTACTTAAAAATGATGAAAACCGCATGCCACTTGTTTTTATTTTTCCCTTTTATTAAAGTGTAATATGGTATGATTTTTAATCTTCCATTTATTAATGAGTTTTTTACACAAATACCATCATTTGTTTACATAATTATTGAAATATACTCAATATAACCCATTATCCCTATAGCTAAATATATTTATATTCTTATAATACTTTTTAGTTCTAAAAATCTATTATCGCAGTTACTTATTTTAAATTGTAAATTAACTTCCTAGAATTAAAAAATTATTAAATATATTGAGAATTATTTACAAATAACACTACCATAATTATGTAACACGGTTAAAATTGCAAAAAAAAAAACAAATAATTGGTTTGTTCCATCAACATCAAAACAAATACATCAATTCTACAGCACAAAAACAGAGGCGAGAAGCAAAACAAATCCACCGCAAAGGTATGAAAACATAATATCCTAAACCTTTTGTGTGTGTATATATATATATATAGTAAAAGTTTTGAATAACATTAGAACAAATGTTTTTTGTATTTACATGGTTTATAATAACTGAAAAATATTAGAATAGGAAGTGAAATTCATCGATTGACATCATTAAAACATATTTCAGTATACATTATTTATAGATGTTGAATTTGTAAAAAATTAAAAATTGTAAATTGGTAGAGCCATCAACAACATATTTAAATATCATTGCATATAGCATGATCAATAAGATTTGTGTTGTTATTGCATGAGATAATTGGTCAACAATGGGATATTATGTTATATGTAGGTTACATTAGGTTATATGTGTTGTATATAATACGATTTTCTAGAAATCAAAATAAAGAAAAATTCTTACTGCAACACAGAAAAAGCTATATATACATTTTATATAGGTTATATGATATGAAATCATGTAGTATATGTACTTAATGAAATGATGAAAAAACAAAATTTCTAACACCACAGTTGATACATCAGTATATGATTGTAGATATGGCCAATATAAAGGTCTTCATATATCACAATAGTTTTTGGGAAGAAGATAACTGATACGTAAACTTTAAAGTTCATGGTATATTGATTCCACATGATTGCATATACTCAAAAGTATTGGACATAGTTCCAAAGGTTACCAAAATCATATGTACTACAGCCATTGTTGAAATTAGGTACCAAGATAAAGAGAACATTCCACCAGTTCCAATAGAAAATGATAGCGATCTACATTTCTTTTTGGATTTGCAGAAATATGAAATAGATTGTACAAGGTATCCTCTATGCATATCACTCGTGGATTCAATGCATGCTGCCACATCAACATCAGTTTTGGATAACCCAATTTATATAGCAGCAACACTAACAACTTCACCCTTTCTTGAGGAATTCTCCACCGATACAGAACTAAATGAGGGCACCTATGCACACAAGGTTTGAATAACATTAGAACAAATGTTTTTTTGTATTTAAATGGTTTATAATAACTGAAAAATATTAGAATACGAAGTCAAATTCATCAATTGACATCATTAAAACATATTTCATTATACATTATTTATAGATGTTGAATTTGTAAAAAAAATTTAAAAAAAATTGTAAATTGATAGTGTCATCAACAATATATTTAAATATCATTGTGTATATAGTATGATCAACAAAATTTGTGTTGTTGTTGCATTGAGTATATTTCAATGAGATAATTAGTTGACAATGGGATATTATGTTATATATAGGTTATATTAGTTTATATGTGTTGTATATAATACGATTTTCTGAAAATCAAAATGTAGAAAAATCTTACGGCAACACAGAAAAAGTTATATATACGTTTTACCTATAGTAATATAAAAACAACCTATAAGAAAATGCAAAAAACAACAACAATTATAATGCAAAAATTGTTTAGAGATATTAATTAATACAACGTCTTCAAATTTGGAAACACATCTGAAGACCACTTTAAAATCCTTGGATGTGGACCATTTACAGTACGTTTGCATAGCTTTCCAGCAGCAGAAGGTCAACACTCGTAAAACTATATTTGCATTGCCAAAGGATAACCAAGTAGACGATAGCACATGGTTTCCCCTTTTTTCTCCTTACCAACAACCTTGTTCCTGAGTGATTCTAATGTGAAATTGAAAAGCTCTTTACCCCATGGATAATTACCAAACTCACCACTATCCACAATATCGAAATCTTCTTTCAGAATATTGTTCGACTTCGGAGAAGAAAAAAGGTATATATGAATAAAATAAAGGACTGCAATCTTAACAGCATCTTCATCACAATCCCATCTTTTAGACCAAAAAAGCTCCTCGACAACTTACTTCTTGACTTTGTGCCGACCTTGAAAATATTTGTTCAATATAGAGTTGCTCTCTTTCCCATAAGAGAGCTTGTCACACTCGCCATCTATTTGCAAACCAATGACCATTGCAAATTCTCCAAGGCCAAATCTCAAACGAGTTCCACTAACACCAAACCATATCTCATCTTGGTTTGGTTGCTCAAGCTCCCTCAATAACAAGTAATGCACAACTTGTGCTTGAAACAACAAATCGCTCATCTAAAGAAAGTGACCAAAATATGTCTTTGAGAACAACCTCTGCTGGTCTTCCGTTAGAATTTTCTTCACATTTGTTATGCATTCTTTTCTAAGTTCACAACCAATTCGAGCAATGAAATGGTCATCATTTTGATTCTTAAAGCCCCTCTGCTGTAAAAAAAATAGTACTGTTAGCATATAATCTAAATATACATATCATATAACATTAAAAAAATTAACCACCTCAAGAAAAATCGGCTACAAAAATATCATCATCGCATACCCTTAATCTAATATAATAAAAAAAAGCAGCATAAATGGTATTATCAACGATTAAAATCACAAATACAATATATTAACAACTTAATCGAAGAAGCTAAAACTCAATAAATCTGCTTCACCTTAAATTACAACTTAAAATCCAATAATATGCTGAAAAATAAATCACATTATCTACATATCACTTGCCAAACTATAATAAAAACAACTAATAGCAAATATAGACTAAGAAATACACGAATGATAATACAATGAAACATCAATAAAAAACAAATAACAGAAACAACAAATTAGTTTCAATTATACCTTTACAGACTTTTGCTTTGCCTTCGTATCTGACATATCAATCATGATCTCAGGCTTTTTTGTCGAACCAATGGAAGTTTCTCTTTTTCTTGCAGGTGATTTATCTGCAGATCTTTTCTTATCCATGACCTAATAAACACACCCAAATAGTTTCGTAATAAAGAAATCTATTAAACATGAACAGACTCCCAAATACTAAGAACAGATTTCGCCCCAATAAAAATGTTTATATGTTATATGTACGTTAACTAGTATTATATTCATGTTATATAATACGAATTTCAGAATAATGGATATAATACATTATATTTGTGGTATATAATAAGAAACATTTCTTGCTTGTATCATTCATCATCATCTAACTAACAATACTAACATGAATATAAACAAGAGAGCCTTAGTTCCTTATCATGAGACTTAATTCAGTTATTAATCATCAAAGGATATGGGTCTGCCATGGTTTTAGACCCCATTATTGTATCTTCTCTTATTCAATTTATACATTGCTGCAAAACATGTCTACTCGTCATTAATCATTTTTCTTTAGTTTTGTCTGAAAAACAGGGTACCAAAAATGATTTTGCATTTGATTTCGCATCTCACCCATGAACATTAATTATATCTTCAAAACAACTTAATTTAGAAATTTTTAAAATATCATTACTAACTATAGTCTACCTAGTCAATGAAAGAAGATGCACAATGAATTTACAAAAGCATTTCAAACAAGCTCTCAAGAATGTGAATTTATAAAAAAGGTATTCCCACTTACCCGACTGAAACAGAGTAATGTAGGTGAAAGAGGCTGAACCAACTGAAGAAATCAGAGGAATGGGTAAGATGCACACCATAAATTGAACCACAAAACTGTTAGAAGGAGAGATTGAACCCACAATCACACAAATAGGCTCTAAAAGTTAAACCTTGAATCCTTGTAAGAAAAAACCTAAAGAAAAAGATGAAATTATAGATGAAGTAACGACTAGACTGCGGAAGCAACCATGAAACCTCTTCTGCATAAATGATTATGCCGGTGGATCAAGCATAAAACCCTTCCTGCAAAATCGATTATGCCGGCAGGAGCAACAAAAACTCTTTCGTAGAAAACATTTAGACCGACGGGAGCCCTAATTTTGTAGTCTAAATTGGTGTTCAAGAACCCTAAACAAAAGAGGAAGTTTTAGAGAACGGAATTGTGATTTGAGCGCCTTTTTCGGGTTTGACATCTGTTTGTTAAATCTAATATTAACGGTACAATAGTAATTTTAAAAATATCAAACGGGTCTTTTAGTTAATATAATAGCCAATTATTATTAAAAAAAAAGTGAAATTATTTCTTTATTAATCAATTTCTCTTCTGCGGCTCCAATATATGGTTATGCTCTTAATCATCATTTACGCCGCAAACAACTTCATTAATAAAAAAAAAAAAAGCCTAATCCACTTCTATTATGATGGCTGATAACAATATAATATAATGCAAAATCCTTTTTTTTTTCTTTTTTAAATTTTGTTAAAAGGACTTTTGAGCCATGGCCTTAATTACCTCCGACGATACATGTCACATGTTTGGTTTTTTTTCAACGATCGTATGGCACTAGCAAATTTTTATCCAATCATAATAGAGAATTGTTATTGAACCTCCACGGTGCATGACATATACAATAAATTCTATACAATGGGTCCTCTCAAATATGAAAAGAAATCCAAAACAAATACTCCTTCGTTCTAGTAAATTTTTATTAGAATTAAAGAGTTTTTTTTAATCTAAATTTAGGAAAAAAAATGAATGATTGAGACTAAATTACCCTTAATTAATTTTGACTATAAAATTTTATATAATATTAATAAATTTGGATTGATAAAGGTAAAATTGAGAAAAAATAAATAAATTTTATTGATGGTATAAAAATGACATATAAATAAAATTTTTTATTTTTGTTTTAGAACGTCAATTATACATTAGGTATAAGATAAAAAAGTCTCAAACAAACTAGTCCTGTCAAAGCAGCCAAGAAGCACATGTATTGACCATATATAGGTTGGGCAAACTTTTTAATTTTCATTAACCAACTACTAATTGCAAGAGCTCAAGGCTCCACTAATGTCAAATTATGCTACAAAACTTTTACCTTTTTAGGTGTGAAAACTAAAAAATTTCAAAATGGATGAAAAGAAAAAGTCATGCATGGAAGATAAAAGATCTGATTTTGTTACTGTTATGGTTTCTTTTCTTTTTGCCTTTTGTCTAAATACGCTGCAAAAAATTGTTAATTAACAAATAAATAGCACTTTATTGAACAATATATAAATAGATAGATAGATAGATAGATTAATATATTTCATTTATAGTAAGTGAATTTTACCTTTATTACAGTAAAATTATAAATTATTTTCGTCTCAATAAAATCAATTCAACTATATTTTTATTTTATTAAAGTCATTTCCGGCCAATTTTCTTATTTATATAACCAGAAATCTGACGTGGCAACTGACGTATTATCAAAAATTGGCCTATAATAACTTTAGAAAAATGAAAATATAATATAGTGACTTTCTTCGAACAAAATTTTTTTTATAATTTTACTGCAATAAAAATAAAATTCAATAAAAATATATGAAATCAATCCATATATATGCGTGTCAATTGTGGGATAGCAAAGGCAACAATAAATAAGCAAAATAAAATTGTATTAGCTAGCTTTAATATACTTTAGTCGCCTTAATCCTGGTAATCGAAATTGATAAAATTTTATTGAATTTGAACTAAAACCCTTATAACAGGAATAAATATTTAAAATGGGCATGGGAAACATGCTCCAAATAATTTAAGAAAAGTATGATATCATAGAGATTGAATTAGAATGATGATGAGATAAACATCAATAAGTTATTGAGATAAGGATCTAATTAACTGGAAATTTGAATCTGTGATCTCAAATCATTATACCAATGTCATTAAGCTAAAATTTATTGGTTGGAAGTACAAATTTATTTATTTTTTCTTTCCCCTTGATTA
The DNA here is from genome assembly GCA_949630135.1 of Balakata baccata. Lineage (NCBI taxonomy): Eukaryota > Viridiplantae > Streptophyta > Magnoliopsida > Malpighiales > Euphorbiaceae > Balakata > Balakata baccata. Next base: position 54,956 of record CATIWF010149590.1, on the reverse strand, counting down.
ATCGGTTAATTTATGGTATGATTTGTAGAAATTGATTGTAATAGGCCACACGACAATATATAGTTGTTGAGATAAGGATTTTTTTTTTGAGAGGAGGATTTGTTAATAATTATTAAATAAGGTGTGTGATGTCATATATTATTAAGAGAGCAATTTGCCCACAATTTCTATTGGTTTTTAAATCAACTTCTTAATTTGTCTTTTTTAGCAGATTTCTGATTGTTCGTTCACATTATGTGGGCCGTGATTTTATTTATTTATTTGAATTAATGTTGTCAAAATTGGAGAATGAATATTAAGGAAATTTTGTTCAAGTGATTGAATGAATCACAATGCTCAACTAGAAGTATGACTGGTTTCTGCCATCCAAGGGAGATTGGGTTACGTTTGGCTTTGGAATGGATCTCAGCAGAGTTACAGCTGCCAGATGTTATTTTTGAAATGGATTCTTCGCAGGTGGTCAATGCGGTTCAGTATCAAGCAACAGGAACTGATGAGTTTCATTCTATTGTCCATGATGGTCCTAATCTTATTGCTATGGACAGGTCCTGGTCTGTCTCGTTCGTTAGGAGGGATGCCAATGTGTTAGCTCACAAGCTAGCCAGAATTTCAGTTCAATTTTCTGATGCTATGTATTGGGACCTCTCGTCTTTGCTTTGTACTGACAGTCTTTTTTAATGAAGTTTATTTTCTGGTTTCAATAAAAAAAAAAGTTTGTATTCATTTTTCTAATAAAGTATATTAAAATACATATATGATTCTTTGCATTATTGTTTACTGAGGACATTAATGCAGCCTAAAACCAGAAAATTATTAAAGAAAATATAATCTATGAACACTGAATAATTTTCTCTCGAAATTTAATTTTTAAATTCAGGATTTGAATTTTTTTTTATAAAATTTCAATATATGCGAGTGCAAATACTACTGGAATTAATTAATTAAACTGAATTAAGATTAAAAGTATTGATAAAATTATCTAAATTTCACTAATATTGGGAGTTATCCATACAATTTAGGCGGTTCAAAATTGGGTTCTTTTTATAATAATATATTTTTTTTGGAAATGAAAATAATTGAAAAAATTCAAAATTATATTTATATATAATACACCACTTTGTTCCTAGTTGATGAGCGGAATATCAATTTAGACTTCCTGCATCAATTTTCACATGTCAAAGAAATTCATCACAACTATAAGAAAATACAAAAACTACAAAATATATAGTTACACATGCACGTCAATTACCATTCAAAGAGATCAAAAGCCCTTTTATTTTCAACGGAATTCTCAAACTAAGAGCAAAAGAAAAAATTAAATTACTCTATCCGTTTAACTGTTGCTTCAGACAAAAATTTAAAATTTCATTTATCTATTATTTTTATATAATTAAGAAGATTTTTTTTTTTTCAATTTTGTTATCCAAATTTTTTTTTATTGTAGGTTTAGACTATAATTTCTCAATTTTTGGCTTTCTTAATAATTTTAAATTTTTTGATCAAAAAATAATTTATTTTTTATAAATTTAAAACTAATTAAGGAGGTTGAATTCAAATTATCTAATGCAAAGGAAAGATTAATAATTAAAGAAAGGGTTTTGTCTCCACAGTGCAAGAAAAAGCAACAAACTAGTCCCTGTCATCCAAAGCAAGATTTCAACGATGATGAAATTTTTATACATTGATCAGTATGAATTCCTAACATTAAAGCCGAGTCAAATTTCACATGGACATTTTGTTGAAAACTCCAAGAATGGATTTGAAATATCGCCGCCGTGATTATCGTTAATTAGCTAATCCTTAATTAAAGATCAAATTAATATAATTAAGATGTTGATTAAGGGGGTTTCTTGGACCGTTTCTTTTGCCTCAATCGTGCCCTACGTTGAAAAACCAATATGTGTTTTCACACATACCTATCACGATTAAAACTCGTGTTTTTATTTATATAAAATTGTACAAAATAACTTAAATTTTTGAAGTTATATTTTTTATTTTTTTTATTTAAATTGATAAATTTTTAAAATTTGTCAATTTATGAATTTCGGTAAAATTCTGCTGATATGATATAAAATTCCGACGAGATTAAAAAGGTGGTGCTGATTAAAAAGTTAAGTCATCTTAAAAACGTTAAAATGCCGTCTTTTTTTCTAAAATTTTAAAACCTAAATTTCTTTAGCAAAACTCTACTTACAATAAAATTTTTATTTCTCCTTACTCTGTTAACCAAACAACTCTCAAGCATAGTAGTTACATATATTATTTTTCAAATTTAAAAAGAGATTTTGGTTTTAAAGTTTTAAAATGATTCAGATTTCTAGTCGATATAACATTTTTAATCTCACTGGAATTTTATGTCATACCGGCCGAATTTCATAAAAATTTATAAATTTAATAAATTTTTAAAAATTTAAATAAAAAAATGAAAAATATAATTTAGTTTTGATATAATCTGAAAACATAATATTATTTTTAGCATTTTTTTTTAGCTTATTTGTACTGAAAGCGAAAGCTTTATGTACTTATTTAATTATCGTCGTCATTGTTTTTTCTTTTGAAAAATTCTACAATTTTCAAGTACATGCCTTCTTTGTTGACTAATTATAACGAGTCGCAGCAACAACGGGTCGTAGCAACAACAAATCATGTAATCTTGTCCTTATCTAGGGCCATACTTTGCCTCTCCATACCTTGATGAGCTTTATTAAGAGCAACCCACAAAAGAAAACATCAACTTATTAATTAGTTTATATATAATTAGGCGCTCTCGGTTAATTTGATCATTAATTCTAGCTCACAAATTCAAAAAATGGGGAACAGTTTAGGAGGGAAAAAGACTGTCAAGATTATGAAGATAACCGGAGAAACGTTCAAGTTAAATACTCCGGTGAAAGCCGGGGAGGTGCTTAAAGATTATCCGGGTCTTGTTCTCTTAGAATCAGAGGCAGTTAAGCATTATGGGGTAAGGGCAAAGCCATTAGAAAGGCACCAAGACTTGGTACCAAAAAGGCTGTATTTTCTAGTGGAGCTACCAAAAGTTTCAACCGAGAAACCGAGAAGGGTTCGATCAGGGATCAACATGAGTGCCAAAGACAGGCTGGAGAGCCTAATGCTGGCTCGAAGATCAACATCCGATCTTTCGATAATGAAGCCTGCTTCTAGTGTAGGTGATGAAGAGGCCGAAAAGAATGGGGCAGTGAGGTTGAAAATGAGATTACCAAAGGCAGAAGTGGAGAAATTGATGCAAGAAAGCAAGGACGAAGCTGAAGCAGCTGCCAAGATTATGAATCTTTGTATGGCTAACGAAGGGCAAAGTTCGAATCGAAATGCCCAAAATGGCCAACAACAAGATCGATTCTTGCATTGGAACAGTAGCCATGCCTCGCCTTCATCACAAACTACTACTGTTAAGTCACGTGAGGTTAGTTTCTTTTTTACTTTTCTTCCGCAATTTTAATCCTCTTTTTGTGCATGTTTACTGGATTCTTTACGTCAGTTATTATTCTTGAACTTTCGGTTTAGTTTTACTATTTATGCCTCGAGAATGCGATTAAAAAAATAATAAAAATACTAGTATTTTTTAGCAGAAAAATTGGGGAAGATTGAGGAGGGGGAGGACATTTAATTTGTCGGTGAAACAGAGACAGATTTTGAGAAATTAAGAATGGATCAATTGATTAATGTTTGACTAGTAGTTGGGTTTTGATCATTGAAGTTCTGTGTGACCAACACATTACATGTGGGTTTATGAATGAAGTGCAATTTCCCTTCAATTATTAATTATTTTAACCTGTAGAATTTATCTAAAGTTCATCCTGAAATTTTCAAATAATTTCAAGAAACTGTTGATATCAATCTAGAACCCTTTACAAATTACCAATTCAACAATAGAGAAATTCTTATATAGATTTAATATACTATGGTATCCATATATTAATTCAATCACATATTAATATATATTTAATTATTTTATTCTCATTTATTGAAGTAAATAAAATATACATACATATCATTTAATAATTGAATTAGTCAATAAATAACATAGTATACTAAATTTATATAAGAATTTCTCTCCATAATAATCTAAAATTGGCTTTATTTCATCTCGTTATGTTAGCATTATTAATGGTAAATTGAATTAGGCTAGAATGAGCCAATGAGGGTGCCAGAAATGGAAGAAATTTCAAAGGATCACATGTGCAATTTGTCCATCGAGATCTCTTCAACCTTAGACTCTTTGGCTCGTGGCCATCTTAATTAAACACCTAATTAACCTATCACCGATATCCCTCATTCGTCATACACTCTTTGTGGGCCATTGATGGGGCCATACTTTTAATCCTTAATGACTTTATTAGCCCCACGTTAAGTAAAAGTTAAGTCAAACATTCTGTTTTAGGTATAAACTTTTTCTTTTACTAGGAAGCCAATCGGAATTAGGATTGTAAAAATAGTCTCTCTTTTAACCCTAAACTTCGATTTCCACTCTAAGTGTAGTTTAAGGTAATATTACAAGGATTAAAACTATTATTTAATAGGCATAATTAAAAATTACCCTTTTTAGGAACACTAAAAGTAATGAATTATGAATATTACTTCAAATAGTGTCACTCTTATAAGTAGATAATACTTGCTCCAAAACCGATATATGGATAAATGTGGAAAGAAAGAATTCTTGGTAAGCTACAAATATCAAATAATATCGTTTAAGGTAATATTACAAGGATTAAAAATATTATTTAATAGGCATAATTAAAAATTTATCCCTTTTTAGGAAGACTAAAAGTAATGAATTATGAATATTACTTCAAATAGCATTACTCTTATAAGTAGAGAATACTTGCTCCAAGACTGATATATGGGTAAATTTGAAAAGAAAGAATTTATTTTTATTGGTAAGCTAAAAATATCATTTAGAGTGGAACAAATTCTATTTTCTCAAACGATATTTAGATTGGAACAGATAAAGTATATATGAATATCATTAAAATTGGATGGTTCTAAACCATTAGCCTTGATAATTGTAGGTTAAATTAATATGAAGTTAGTTCTACGTTTATATAAGTCGTTATTCTAACCCTTAACCTTCTAATATGGTATTGTTTCTGAAACTATGTTTTTATACATAAGGAGTGCTTAATGTTCTTCTATATTAATATGAAAAAAGGAATTTATATCGTATTTTATCCTTCTTCTCTCTTTTAAAAGCTGAAATTGTCTTTATTAAGCAACAAAAATTGAATATTTTCATCCAAAAAATATTGAATATTTAGTAGAACATTTTACAAATCTCTAGCCTAATCAGAGTAACAATTGTTGATTATATTTTTTGTTTGCAGAAGCGAGTGAGTTTCCTGCCAGTAAGTGAAGGAGAGATGCAAATAGCTGTGGCTTCTTATTAACACAAGCATCATCAAATATATTTTATGTGATAGATTACTCTAAATAAGTACTCTAGATTAAATTAAGCACAGTATGTATTGGCTCTCTGTACATAGAACAATGGAGCTTTTTGGGCCGAGGATTATGGAAGAGCTTTTAGTCAGATATGTAACCTTTCACCTTTTTCAATATGACTCTATAGGATTACTAGTTATTTATTTCTTTCTTATATATCTTTCTTATGTTTTCACTTTTTTTTTTTTAATTCATTTCCTTTATTTATATTATTATTAGTATTTTTTTTTTTTTATCATATTAGCTTCAATTGAGCTTTGATTCGAGCTCTTACAATTCTAAAAACCATTCTAATACTACGAATAAAGGATCGATGTAAGGTTAAATTTCATAGACTGTTGTTCTTCGATGATTTTGGTGATATAATGATAATCACACTTGATATAAAATAATCATAATCATCATCATCATCTAAGCCCCAATGCCCAACTCATTAACCTCAAAAAATTCATTTAAACACAATTCTTTTAAAAAGTTGAGTATTCCATAAAAGCGGAATGAGGTGACTAGTCATCAACTGTATTTATTTCATGTTACGGTGATGTGATACCAAATCACAATTATATATTAACTTAGACCATTTTGAAATAATATCAAATCACAATTATATATTAATTAAGTCTAATTATCAGAGCCAAATGATTCTATCACCTAATTACTCAAAGAAAAATTTAAATTGATAAGTAGAAAGAGTCACTTATTTTTAATAAGTAACAACTGACCAGGTCTAATTGTATCCAATGACTTGCGAGTGCTCACCATTATCGGTTTATTTAACTCTAAGCAAAGAGCTTAAAAATCAACTTCTTTGCACATATGTATATTTTTCTTTTGACTTTATCCACTGTAGAGTACAATGCACATAAATCATTATCAGAAGAACCTCCTTTGAGGTGACCATTGCACATATATAAAAAGATGTACAAAGACCTCTCAGCCAGAAATTTCTATTCCCTCAATATGTAATCCCTTCCTCTTTAGGCCACTTTGCCCATACACACAGAGATTTCATCCCAAGGGGTGAAAAATTTCGATGGGATGGATTGGCACTCCTTCCCACTTATATCTATTTACCTTATTAATGAACAAATGGTTTTCAATAGAAAGAATGCAATCATTCAGTTCATGAAGACCATTGGTCAGGTACAGTGAGAAAGTAAGAAGTCATTGCCTTTCGGAATCTTTTCTTGTATTGTTTGGGAGAAATAATGGTCGGTGAAGCATTTTTCGGACCACCAAGTATACCAGATGCCTTAACCCATGTCTCTAAATGTTTGTCCCATGTATATTGTCTCGCGAAATCAATGATGCCTAAAACCAGCTCCTTTCTCTCATTGTCCACCCCAACCAGCAATGAGTAGTCTATAACATCAACAGACTGCACAATCGAAGAAAAATAAGATGAGCAAATATAATAAACCAAGATGATGACAGAACAATTGAAGAACTAGTTAGATAAATTATTGCTGCTTGTATCCCTAGGACAATAGATGTAACTGCAGATGCAGTGTTAACCAGTATAAAAATACTTGAGTGTATTTCGACATCACTAGGAATATAGACAATTGTTGCTAGAAACAAATACTGGCAATTATTAGTAGTGGTGCGCATGTTCATTGAAGGGTTGTTTCAAGCACACCAAATCAGAAAAATTGTTCATGAAAACCACGACGGATGGGGCTCAATCTCTAAACCTTAAATTTTTATAAATCAATTGGCTTTATAAAACAAAGAAAAAGTATATGTGCCCCAAGTTTAAGATGAAAGCAGCTCATCCCCAATTCATAAGATGCTAAACTGATAGCTTACCGCCAAAAAAGATGTATCGTTCCATATGGCCCTCTCTAGCCTTCTCTTCGCCTTGCTTCCAAGAAATAAGGGCTCTGTACGTAGTGTTTCTACCAGATTCATATCTAACAATACTGTGTTTGCCCCCGTTGTATCTGGATTGTAGCGGGATCGAGCAGAACCTTTAAGGTCGTAGACCCTTGCAATACTTCTCCCAAAAAAGAGATTCTCCATCACCATTACATCCATTTTCATTTCCTTGCCACCTTTCAAGTGCTTTACAGTAACCTACCATCAAACAATGTATTGAATAACATGAAAAATTAATATAATTGTCCCCAGAACAAATTACTCGACCATGCATCTTAAATGCAGACATAAATACAAAAATTGAATCCTGACCTGATAAATACCAAGAACTTTTGCAAGGCAAGTAGGACTTCCTGAGCTAAGAGAATCAGTCAAATATTTAAAGTATTCTGATGCAAATCCCTCAAAAGAGTCCAACTCAGTCTTTTTAACTTGTTTTATAATGAATCTCTCATCCAATGACTTGGCAAAATATACATTGCTTTTTCCTCCTTGTGCACTCCATCTCTGGCAGCGACTCAAGGAACGCACAAAATCCACTTCACTGGGGCAGCATTTCTTCCTAAGAGAGTCAAACTGCTTAGCAAAGTAACAAGTGACGGAAAACTTTACTTTGCCTCCAGCCAACAAAGAATCATCTCCATAAGATATTGTTAAATGTGGAGATCTTTTGGAATCTGCAAACAGTGTACTGATGGATGGTGAAGGATCTCCAGACCCATAACTTCCATAACGGATATAGTCCAAGTCCGTAGAACCAAAAGACTGCCAGGCTGACAATTTGGAAGTTGAAAAATCTTCTTTGTAGTGCTCATTCATGCCCCAGCTCCCCTCACTCTCATTTGACTTGTCAGAAACCCAATCTTCGTATTCCTTGGAACTAAGTGCATATGAAACTATACTGGCAGGATCATCATCATACACGCCAATAACAATATCATTTGGGCTCCTCTGAGAAAGTAACAACCGGGCTCCTCCAGCAAGAAGAGATGCAGATGAGATAAATGAGGGCACAGAACTGGGCACTAAATTCAATTTCTGTGCCTTCATTGGCAAAGTTTGTGAGCAAGTCCTCATTGCATTTGGAACAGGATCTCTGACCATACTCCTGTAATCTCCAGATGCATGGAATGATCTGACAGTCGATAAATACAAGGACGAGGGAGGCAATCCCTTTTGGATTCTCTCTTGGACCCTCAATGCAGAGTCGAAGGAATTAACACGTTCTGGTGCAAGCATCCTTTTAAACGGAGGATTATCACAGATACTTATCTGCTTAACAGACCCAACTTGTTCAATGCTTGTCAAGAGTTGATCAGTACCCGTCCACGCAGAATCAATTCTGTCAGACAAACTGGAGGTCTTGGAGGGGATGTCATCAGAGAATGTGTTACTTACAGTAATTTCAGCATTTGAGTGGAGTTCCTCCTCTTTGTTATAATGACTTGAAGGCAGGATAGAATCTTCAGCAATAAAATGTTGAGAAGTAAGACCACTCTTACTCTGTTCAGACAGCAAGTCATTTCCAACAGAGACTTGTGGTTTTGAATAGCCAGCAACATTCTCTACAATATCACAGTCAAGCTTGCAGTCCTTACAAGATATATCACTTTTTAATTCTTTCAGCTCATCCCCATGTATAGCCTTAACAGCAGAATTTGTCTTGAGAAGAGAATCCAATGAATAAAGCTGACGATTCAAAACATGTGAACTCATAATAAGAGCACGTCTCATGCTATTAGGTTCCAGAATGTCAAAAGTTCTCTGACCCGGTTGCGAAGTCCCCGCAATGGCCACTTGTAGCACACCCTATTTAGAAGAAATCTCATTTTAAGATTTGTCACATAAAAGTCAAAAACATTATGCATTGGTGATAAAAAGAATTATCCCATAGGCACTTTAAGATTACATGCAAGAATTCTTGGATACCAATGGTCTATAGATCTAAATGTTTACCACTTTTTCAAAGAAATTCAGAAGTTAATTGTTTTACAGTAAAGTCCTAAAGCTTTTCAAAAAATAACTCTGTTGCTCTTATACTTGTAAAGTCCAATAATGAATGCTTATTCATAATCAATTAACTGATGGACCATCACAGGGATAGGATTCCATTATTCCGTTGACGAATTTCTTTTTACTTTCAGTCGTAACACTTATAAGAAGTAACCTTATTTCCTATTTTCACATGCAAATTACTGTAGAGCCAATCATAATCACATACAAAACAAACTATTTAAATTAACAGAACACTAATTATAAGTTCTTCCTAAAATTTTCTTACCACAATATAACGATTTAAAATATTTTAGAAGATTTATTTATCAATTATTGTACATGAAAATTCAAATCCAGTCAACAACTACAAAACTTTAAACCAATAAATAACAATAAAAAACCTTTTCATGAATTTTTTTTTTTTTCTCAAACAATATTGCATAAACAACTTTTCATAATTTATAATTATATATTTACCTTTAACTTCAAATTCAATCTACATTTGAGAAAATAATTTTAGATTATTAACAATATGTTTGAGTTAGTTGTTCTTCATTGAAATGTAATTGAGCTTAAAACTATAAATTTGTGTATCATCTTAAATATGATAAGTTGCTAAAAGAAATGATATCTAAAATATTTTCAGTATTTAGTTATCATAATTTAAAATCAGAAATCAAAAGAAGATTTAGAGAAAAAATTAACATATTTTCATGTACTAATTCAAAATTTCATATTTATTAATGTGACTATAGATGACTATAAAGTAATCTTACAAATTAAAATAGAATAAGCATTGAAAATTATAATATTTTTTTTGTTAACTAGTATTACGATAAAAAATATTCAAAAATAATAGTATAGCAATAGCAGAGTCGTCGTTAAAATCTTGAGTGCACTTACATTGTAATTATTTCTTTCCTTTCTAAGTTGATCTTTCAGCTCCAAAATGTGATTCTGTAGCTCATTCATATCCGACATTTCACTTCCAAAACATTTGCTTTTCTCTTCCATGCTATCAAGTACATTAAATATTTCTGCATAGAAGGCTTCCATATGGCCCAAAAGCTGCATATAAACGCTAGAAGTTTCAAAAAAAATTGAAAACAAACTAAAAACATGCACAAATTACTGAACTTGTTATCTGAAAAATATAATCAGCAATAATCAAGCAAGACTTTTAAAAGCACCTCAGCTGCCTCCTTTTTTATCCAATCTTGCTGAACATGGCCATTAAATTCAAGCACTGATGGGGGTAAATGAACATTTAATATATCAATAGGGGAATAGCGGAAGAATGCAACCATGCACCCAAACCTGCCAGATGAGACATTTCACTGATTACCAACAATTACATGCAATAACTAAAAATACAAATTCATCCTGAAACTTTAAGAATTTACCCATAAAACCGAAGGCAGTCTCTCTGCAATGAATGACCACAGGGAGCCACACGATTTGCAGTTGCATGGTTTGAAAAGCTGAGCTCCAAAAACTTTCCAAATGAAAGACCCCAAGCAGCATCTGACATAACCACTCTGCGAGTTGCTGGTGGGACTCCATCTATATGAGCACACCTTAGGCACCGGTGCCACATCCATATCTTGCCATCTCTTTCACCTGGTAGCTTTACAGAGGGAAGGGATCTAACATTAATTGTCAGATTCCCCTGCTGGTGAGTGTAACAAAGCACATGTGCTTCAGCAGGCTCATTACAAGACCTAAAATAAGATGTCTGGTAACAAAAAATTCATTAATATTTAAGCTTCAAACACATATTGGACCATACATAAGTGGATTAAGGAACCTGTAATAGATCACCTGATCAAAAAGGTCATCACGTAGATATCTTCCAAGTGGCTTGTCAAAGGATCCATAGAACTTTATGCGTAGTAGCCGAGAGCGTTCACATACAGTTCCTTTTAGCACACAACGGCTTGAAAAGGACACTAATATGCTCTGGTGAGCATCAGCAGCTGAAAAGTATTCACTTGAGACTTCCTCATCGTCAATCCTCTCGGATTTAAGCTGTCCTTCCTGTGGAGCAATCATATCTTGCACCTCTGGCTGTGAAGAATTTTTAACACGAGAAGGCAATAGAGCCGACTTTTGATCCTCAGATTGACTAATAGCTAATGAGTTCAGCCAAACGTTAGACACCAGACCATCATGGTATGCATCGGAGTGTGTATTTCCGAACCTACAATCTATGGAACTGGGAAATAAAGAAGGAATATTGCTCAATGATTTGGATCCTACATCCTCTGGTTTGGGATCTGCAGGTCCCTCATCCTGGACAGAGGCATTAACCATGGCATGGCAACTAGTTGGTGGGATAAGCGAAATGGCATTATCAGCTGCTGTCCTTTCTGGTATAGCAATTGAGGGTTTAAGTGTCATTTTAGGAAGACTTGCACCCTCATCAGCAAGGAAGGAAGTCTCGAGGGACAAATGATAAGCTGCAAAAACTGCATATTGAACCACATGCTTAACCTTCTTTAGTTCTTCACAACACATTCCTCTCAGCAGGACCTACAAATAGGGCTCAACATCTTTATCAGAATTGGAACCAAGTTCTAAAACTCTGCTTCACTAAATAAATATTGCAATGCAAGATCACAAAGTAAGAAACTTTTAATAATGAGAACTGTATCTTCTAGCTTGCCTGCAAGATAATCAGAAAGAGTACCAACAAGCAATAATTAACACTCCACGTTTATTGCCTATCAAAACAACATTCTTGAGGAGAGATTCAAGTTCCTGTCCTATTAGGTGTACGATGTACACTCATCAAATTGTAGATAATATTACCATGTGAGTATATTCTGACATGCTGCTGGGCGCGATGTATGAACAGACAACTATATTTGCAACATCTAGCATTTAACACCAAAAGTTTTCATAGTTTAAACAAGTGGAATGCATTTCTCAAGAGAAATTTCAGACAGCACACATAATTATTAAATACGTAATAATTAGGTTTTTAAGGGATTCATTTTAAAAAAACAATAGAAACTGAAGTGTGATCTGCAATTTTAGTAAGTTATTGGAAAAAGAACAGTACTGAGTGCAACATGCAGGCATAAATCAACCAATGCATCACTAAACCATTCATTACAAAGCAAATGATAAAACCTAAGAACAGCATAATTGATTTAGGTTGGAATCTTTTTCTCATCATAGCTATGGCTCATAAACCACCCACAATGACATTAAAACCAAAATGGAAAAAAACCAAAACAAAACAAGTTCATGTCTGCCAATCACATATACTTGGCTTCATTTAGAAATCAATTATTTACAAATTATTAAGGAAACTGCCAAACAATATGAAAACTGCACACTGCAGACAATATCATCTCTATGCAACTGGACACATTATTACATGGTCAGCAGTAAACACAAACAGAATCCACCAACCATGCTCCAGCTACAAGTAGCAAAGACATACATTCATGCCACAATAAGAACATCACTAGAAAAGATATGTGTCGATATGATTTATGCATTCATTAAGTGAGGACTAACAATGCTTTAGATAATAATACAGTACCGTGCATCCTAAACGCCTTGGACATCCTTCAAAAAACATCAATGTTTTCGATGGTTTTTTGTTGAACTGATTGGTAGTCTCATGCTCTTCAGACACTCTCTCTACACGGAAAAGTTCACAATGCCCCAATCGCGTTGTAGAAATATTATCAATTGATGAACTAATAAAAGCACCAGTACACCGTGCTATCCGCTCCAGCAATGGCATTTTCACATTGAGGACCAAAGAAATTTCTTTCGCCAGTAGATATTCTTGGGCATATGGAGACACACTCTTCTCTACCAGCAGAACATTTGGGCGAAGTGCCTCTATCTTTGAAATAATCATCTTGAGGTGATCATTTTCCTGTACAAAAGACAAACAAAACTTCATCCAACTCTTTCATCTACCCAACAATGGCTTACAAGTGCAATAATGAATATACCTGTTGCACCAATGTATTAAAAGATGCCAACTGATTCACAACACTTTGATACTCAAGTGCTCCTCCTAAAAGAAGTAATCTGGGATTTCTGTATTGTGTAGTCATGCGCTTATGCTTTATATTTTTTGTACAAACTACTCCCTTCACAAGAGTGCTGCAAATGCAAAAGAAATTTGCAGCATGATAATTGATGACATAAAAATTTAAAGCAAAAAGATTTGACGTTCAACAGCATGAAACATATGCAAGAGGATACACAAATCATACCTATCTCTTGGATTTCCTGAAGCTATACATTTAACCTTTACATAATCAACAGGATCCATACTGCCTCCTCTGCTGGTATCTGGTTTCACAAAATTTGCAGCTTGCCATGCTATCATTGTAACGATGTCAAGCCAGTTCTCACCACCTTCCTCTTTGCCAATTTTGATACCCTCCCCCTGTAAAAGCTGGGATACCAGAGCCCTGAAATGTCCCCGTATCACAGCTCTGAGAGGCTCCTTGTTGCACTCACTTTGTTTCTCCTTCAAAGGAAAAATACTAGAGAGGCTACTAGTGGAAGAAAATAAAGCAACTGAGTCCCCAATCTCATCATCATCGTCATCGTATGTAAAGAAATTGCTCTCTGCCTCATCATTCTCATCCTCAGGAGATGGGGGGAACCAGATAGAACCACTGCTTTCAAAATCCAAAGGTTTTTGAGATTTTTCATATTGGTTCCGCAACATTGAGACATCATCAGAGTAATCATCAGTATGCTCTGGATCCTCATTCCCTTTGCAAGACCTTAAAATAACCGCATTTTCTTGATCAAAGGGACTATCATTCTGGGACAATTGGCTTCCCTCTTGTCCCTGCTCTACAGAGTGCCTGACTCTATAGGAAGTAAAATCAATCCTGGATGGGCTGTCTAAAGGACTTGATCCCACTGATTTACAACTGTAGAACTCAAGTCTAGCACTAATACTACTTGAATCTATATCAGGCACATCATGGCAGTATTCACTTGGTGGGCTGTAAAAGTGGTTACCAGAATCCTCTGCCTCTTCTTCATCACTCCTTCATGAGTAAATATATAAATAAATTGCATGAACAGACAACAGAAAGGAAAAAAACAATATAAAGTAAGGTATGAAAGTTCTAATTGAAGAAATAGGTTGTTTGAAACAAACATGACATGTTACACATATAGTAAACTTATCAAATGACTAAATACATAAGAATAGTAGCTTGTAATCCTTCATTGATACTATAATATGGATAGGAATTGTTACCTGCTTGGAGAGTGATGAAGAGAGTCTGGAGACAGGTGAGGACTGAATGAGGTCATACTCCTGCTGGTTACTGCAAGTGAGGAAAACCCACAATCTCTGGATTCAAGATAATGCGCAAGACGATCATTATGGACTGATTCACCACTAAAAGAAGGGGATGGAGGCTCAGGGCTCTGTTGAGGAGACTCTGAAGGATGCACTTTCTCGCTATTGTTTTTCCCTCCTTCAGGTTTCCTACCAAACCCGTTACAGAACTTGCAAGATTTGATATTCTCCCTGTAACCACCATTAGTTTTTGCATCATTGGATTCAATAACAACAGCTCGAGATTCATAGCCGTCAGCACATTTGACACACAACCACCTACCGCAACATTGGCAATTGTATCCATTCAAGAACCCAGAGAAATTCCTATTACACTCACAACACATTTTGAGACTGTTCTTGGGCATCTCAAACTGACCATATAAAGCAGATGATGAAAGATCACTTGCCCTCCAAGAAATCCAAGACTTAACCTTGACTGACAGATCTGTTAGTGAAGTATCAGGTATTCCCATAGAATGCAAAAAACCCCCAGCAAGAACTACAACCCAGTATAAACCCCAACTTGTTCTTTCTTTCTTATAACTTGAGTATGATTAAGAAAAATGAAGAATACAAAAATCCAACAACAAAAAAATAAATCCTTGATCAGATATTTGGTATGGCGAAAATAATGAAAAGATTGGTAAGATAGGAACGCACAATAAAAGGTGGTGATCTGGGAAGTAAATGGCTCTTCTTTTCTTTTTTCCTTTTTTGGTATGAGTGTAATTGATGAGATTTTAATGCAAGAAATGGGAAAGAAAATATCCCAATAATCACAATAAATATCCAAGGAGGAAAATTCAACCAATGAATAGATTGAAATGATAACAAAAAATTTGACTCTATTTACACCAAAATCTATGCCAATAAAAATAACAAGATTTTTTTCCAAACAACTACAACAACGAAGTTACTTTAAAAGAACAAATAAGGAACAAAAACACACTAAAATCTAACCGATCCCAGACTGATCAAGAATGCATCCGCAGACCGATTGAATCATATCAGGAACAAGGAAAAGGAGAGAAAAAGAAGTGAAGAGAGGATTAAATATGACGCAAAATGAGGACGATAACGGAGAAGGCTCCTTTTCTACCGGAGTTTGCACGCATCTCTAAGACTACTCTTTTCTACTTCTTCCTGTGTAATTCTTCTTCCTCTACTCCTACAACTACTCCTTCCACCATCTTTTCTCGTATTCCTTAAACATCACCATCACCGTCAATGCAATTGGGTGACTGCAAATTATAGGTTCAGCTGCCGCACAGTAAAATTTTAACTACCTTCTTAAATATATTTTATTTCTACGAGACTTATTTAGTATTTTAATATATTTTATTAAATGTATTATTTAAATTTAATATAAAAATAACTATCAAAATTGCCAAATACATTCATACAAATCTAATTTCAATATCATCTTATTTTTTGCAATTGTTCTTGTAATCGGATAATGATGCTCTTACTTTCCATTTCTACTCTCCCTCTGCCTCTCCCTCTCTCAATCTCAACTTTCCCCTCGCTTTTTTTCAACGGTTTTTTCCGTTTTCTCAAATAAAAGCAACGCAAACACACTCTTTCTCTCTCATCTCTTTACGGGATTGTCTGATTTACATTAATTAGGGTTTCTAAAACTGTCAACTTTTTATTAAATTATGCTGAGTCGTGTAAGCATTCTCTGTTCATTGGTCAGCTGTCTAATCAATATCAGTGCCCCACTCAGCTACCGCTTTTTTTCAAGAGCATGGTTTTTGTTTTCATAAATTTAGACAAATTGTTATTTATACTCTTAAATTTAATATTATAATATTTAAAAAATATAATATTTATTTTTTTAATTTGTAATAATATATTAATATTTTTAGCATTAATAAATAAAAATTAATCTATTAAATTAAATTTTCAGTAATACTAATATAATATATTAAAATTTTATAGAATAAATAGTGTAATTTTTAAATTTTAAAAATAATAGTATATTATATTAAATTACATGAATAATATAATAAATTTTTCAAATTTTAAAAAATATTTGTGTATGTAATTTTTATTTAAATTTATTATTATCTTTAAACACATTTTAGAATAAAGAGTGTAAAGTATAATATATGCGTATGAAAATAAATTAATTATAGAGAATACTGTATATATAATTTGAACTATTCATTAAGCTAATATATAAACTGTTAAATAAATATATTATAATTTGATTATAATACGTATTTTATTTTATGGATTAATCAATCATTACTTTTGTTTATGAATCAAAACATTTTTATGAATATACCCTGCTGAAGTAGGAAAATGATTATCCTGTTAAAGGATCTCTATCATATTAATTTTTTTTTTGAAAAATATAATTTTTTTAATTTCTATGAAAACAAAAATGAATTTCTAATTATTATTTTAAAATGAGTCAATCGTTTTTAATGGAATACGATTTTCTGCCTTTTTTTTTTCAACAACCGTTTTAAAGACATTATACAAGCAAATGAATATATTTTCATCAAAATAAAATCTTAAAATATGAAACATAGTTAAAAAAAATTAGTTTTTTATAATGAAAATAATTAAATTGAAATTTAATTCTTTTTATATAGTTCTATAAATATTGGTTATTTTTTATTTAAGTTCTCTCTTCTCAATTTTTATAAAAAAATATACAAATATTTATTTTTTTGGTTGAACATACAAATATTTATTTAAAACACAATTTTTTAAATATAAATAATTAATTATCTAAAAATAATATAGTATTTTACCTATATTTAAATGTATTTTGCAATTATAGTACAAAATTTTAAATGACGAATATTTGAAGGTTAGTAATTTAGTATTATGAGATTCACTCACTAAATTTTTTGAAAAATATTACCGGCACTTTCTCATGCATTTCCTATTATACATTTCTAATATATAAAATACATGTCTTTTTTTTCACTTCTAAAATACTATTAAGTCTTTATAATAAAAGTTATTTTTTTATCTAAAAAAATATATGTTTTTTTTTATCAACAGTGTATAATAATAAGTGCATGAAAAAGTATAGGCAATATTCCAAGTTAATTTTATCTATAATCATTTAATTTTACTTTTATTACAGTAAAATTATAAAATTTTTTTATTCCAAAAAATTATTAAACTATATTTTTATTTTACTAAATTCACTTCAAGTCAATTTACAGTAATACATTAGATGTCATGTTAAATTTCCGGTGACATTTCAGCTTTTACATCAAACTCAGGTGACACGTCAATTTTCTAGTTACCTAAATCCGAAAATTTATTGGATATGACTTTAGTAAAATGAAAATATAGTTGAGTGACTTTTTTTTGTATAAAAAAAATGATTATATTACAATAAGAGCAAAGTTTGTTAATCATATATAAATTTAACCCGTAATATTCATCAATTTATTTTATAATATTTTTTTTGGCTTTATTATGGGTCTTGAACCTGAGACTGGTGGAGGAGCTCAGCTCTTCACATACTATTCGTGTCATCTATAAATACATCACATCGTATTATTTAAACGAGTCGTTTTTGTATTGTGCAATCGTTTTATTATTTATAAATTTATATACTTAAATATATATACATATCATTTAAATGTATCGTTCTGTATCATATAATTGTTTAAATATATCTTTTTACACCGAATAATTATTTAAATATATCATTTCGTATTATATAAAATTTATTAAATATAACTAACCGTATCATAAATAAATTAAACTTATCGTATTGTAAAAAAAAATTTATATTGTCTCATTTAAACATATGGTCTCAAAAATTGTCATCTATAATATTGCCCCCTAGGCAAATAATACGAGCGTGTGATTCACAAACAACTCCTAGAATATGCTGACTTATTGAATCAATTTTATAGGTTAATGGGTTTGAAGCAATTTTCTAGACCTTTCTTCTTGCCTGACATAATTTTTTTGACTATTCCAAATTCCACTTCATGCTTATGCTTTCTTCGAGTATTTCTTTTGGAGTTTAACATATATTTACCTCAACCATCTTCAGAATATTAATAATATATATTTTATTATTTTATTTAAAAATAAAAATAAAAAAATTAAATATATATAATTATATAATTAGATTAATATAATACATATAATCTACCTAAAAACTTTTCATTTATATAATTAAGTTTATGGGGCGGAGAGTTCAACAATTTTCCCACTTAGCTTAATTTGTCTAATCGCCTTCCAAATTGTCACCAATCAGTTGGTAAATATCTCCATCTATGTTATGGAACGAGGACCGCTGCAAACGTTTTTTTATATAATTTTTATCATATATTTTTAATAAAAAAAAATTGATATGTGTCTTATTTTTTTTATAAAGCATCAATTTTTATTATAAAAATATTAATATTTTATAAAAGAAAATTTTAGAAGATAAAAGTGTTGGTATTACCCTCTTTCTGGAATTTACTAAATCAAAAGTGGTTTTGTTTGTAGGCATTTTGTATTTGCTTGCTAATGCCACATCACTGGGAGAGGAAAATGATAAAATAGTTACTGTTAGGTTAAAAATGACATTGATTAGAGTTTGATTAGTGCCACTAGCACCTTTTTTTCATCCATTTGCTGCTAATTACATTGAATTTTTGTGCTTGTTATTGTTTTAATTTTTAAAATAATTGAAAGATAATATACTCAATTATAATAATTAAGCTATTCTTTAATTTATTAGGTATATTATATATAATCTCATTGAAATTCATTGAAAGGAATTAATGGAATTTTGGTTCGCTTCCTCAAAGATAGAAAGAGAGAGAAGGATATTGTCAATTGAAGGCTACCAGCCACCGTTGAATCTTATATGGGTTTGGCACTAATTGCTCAAAAAAGTCTATTTATACTGCAAATCAATTAGATTTATGGAGTTAGCTTAAATTCCACACATCCTTATTGTAAAATCAAATGAATTATTAAATTTTACAGCAAACCCATGATCTGCCTTCCTAATTTAGAGAATCCTGATTCAATTTTCCAACTTTTGTCGTTTCACAAGAGAAGTAATGGTTATGGTGGTTTGCTTCCACAATGTCCCTTAAATGCTTGGCGGAGTTGTTAGCTATGGGGCAGTAATTGACATCAATTAATATTCACCACCCAAAGTTGCCGTGTTTTGGTCCCATCATACAAATTAATGCATCTTTTAAGAGGGTCTCTTCTCTTTTTATATACTATCCTTTCATCTGAAAAATTAAATTAAAAAAAAAACAATTTACATAATTTGAATTATACATATCATTTTTAGAAGGAAATTAATTTTAATGGTTCAAATTAGCAATATATCGATAGAAACAAATACAAATCTGTTAAAAATTATAAAGAATGAAATAATAAAAATATTCACAGCAGCCAAATTAACAGCACAATAAATCAGCTCAAAGCTTACAAATGTGATAATATTATAGTGATTATAATAACTATAATTATAGTTATGTAACATACTAAAAATCATAATCTGATTTGTTATCTCTTTTAGATCAAATATGTTTTGCCTATCTGAATCAACCACACACAAAAACACTGCAACAAGACGACGGAAACAAAACGTCATAACAAGACGACAAATCAAAACACCATAACAAGACAATGAAATCACGAAAAACAAAACGAATAAAAAAACTAAATTAAAATAATCACTTATTTTATAAATAAATTAATTTTAAAAAAACAGACGAATGATTTCAAGCCAACAATAGCCAACAATCACTTCCCTTTGCTTAAAAAAAATGGTGAGTGGAGAAGAAAAGAAGAAAAAACTTGAGGAAAAGAGACTAGAATTTTTCTTAGAATTGGCCAAGTATAATTATACATATTTTTTAGTATATATCATTACATTAATTAAGAATATATTAAAAAATTAATGAATAATATATATATTCACATCAATCGTCGAAAATAAACTAACTGTATAATTAGATTGCTCTACAATATACCATAATAGACTAAATAACACCTAAAAAAAAATTTTCGTGAAGTACTGATTTTAATAGCATCATGCTCATTTTAATTATACATGAAAAGTTGACACATTCTCCACAACGCATCAAAATACAATATTGGAATACATCAAGTGAATGTAAAAAAATTCCCTTCACTAAACACCGTCGTCGTATCTCACCTATTATTATTCTAATACTTCTCTGTCACCTAGATTAACCCGTGATAATTCTAACTTAAAAATCCCACTTACATTGACTGCTTGCTTTTAGAAAATTCAGAAAAACAGAAAGGAATCAAATGTGACTAAATATTTCATAATTCCAGTAAGCAGTTTACAGTAAAGGACACGGCCTCTCCCTTCAACTTTCTCATCTCATGCCCAATTGCCACATTGCTTCTGGATAGAGATCTGTGCTATGTGCCCCTCTTTTTTAAGGCTAGAAACGGGAGAATGGTCACACAATGTTAGCCCTTCAACAGAGTTAGACAAGACATAGACCAATGGCGGAGCCAAAATCTCAGAGTTAGGAAGGGCAAATCTATTTTTTTAAGAGACTCCTGAGTTAAAAGGAGTTAGAAGAGGCAAATTTATTTTTTTAGGAAGCGAGAAAGCACAAATATTAAAAATAATATAAATTTGCATACTATTATATAAATTTAAAAAATTAAGAGGGATAATTGTGCACCCTTAAGTGAAATATTTCTACCACTGTATAAACCAAATGTTACATAACCATTTGTCATGTAAAAGGATTGATCAACATGTGGCCCATTTCCTCTTTTTCAATGCCAAACTTGAAACAAGACAAGGTCTCATGAAATATTTTTATGCTACTTTCTGAATATATACATACAATGAGACTCAGTGGTCAGAATTATATATGTTAGACTTTCAATTCTGTATACGCAGGTATTTACCACACTCGCATACTATACTAATGCCGTAATGGAACAATAACAGTTAAAGTGTTGAGTTAAAACAACAAGGAGCCGAAATCTTTCTTATAGAAAAAAACATTCGAAACATTCAAAATACTATGCTATGTGTCACGGGGCCACACAGGCCACGTGTCAATCTGTCAGATATTGTCCGCTTTGGGAGTCCCACTGGACCCCCTCACGGATTTAAAACGCGTCTGACATGACAAGGGAACCTCCCCCTTATCTAGCCCAGGAACTTCCCCCAATCTACCGATTTGGGATTGAGGGCATTCCACTGAACCCCTCACATCCATCGATACTTAATAATATTATAAGAAACATACAATCATCACATAACAATTCTCCTAATAAAATATTAATCTTTGAAGAATATATAATTATATAATAAATTATCAATCCGAGCTAATTGTTTCAATTCGATGATTTCTAGCTTGATTAGCCGATTTATTCTGAATTTAATAACTATAATGTCTACGTTAATTATAAAATATACAATTATATAAGTTTATTGAATACATGAATTATATATATTATTTATCAATAAAATTTAAAGTAGTATATAAATTTAATTAATTTAATATAATTATTTTAAAAAAATTAATATAATATATAGTAAGCTATGAATATAGTTAGTAATATTTATAATTTAATTTAATATATATTTAAACTAAGTATATAATTATAAGTATGTAGTTATAAAGTATGTAAATTTTTGATTATATATATATAGTGTCTACATAAATTATAAAGTATATGAATATATAAATTTGTTACGTATATATTTATATATTAATATAATTTATACTACTATATAAGTTTAATATAATATCATTATTTTGATAAAAGATTATATATTGTACATAGTAAGGTGTACATATAATAACATTTAAAATTTAAAATATTAGGTATATAATCTCATAAGTATATATTTGTAAGTATATAATTATGAAGTATAAATATGTAAGTTTATGACTATTTAATTTTAAAGTATATATATAATTATAATGTCTTCATTAATTATGAATTATATAAATTTATAAGTTTATTAAATACATCAATTATATATGTTTTATTTAATAATATAATATATAAACTAGTATATTAAGTTTAAAATAATACTATTGTTTTACTAAAAAAATTATATAATAATTTAGATTGATTTATTATATGATTATATTGCACTTACTATAAATTATGTTACTTTAGAATTAATTACACTTAAATTTGATTTATCAAATAATTAATATTACTAAGACTAAAAAATATAATAAGTGATAAAAATTGTCGTAAAAATGAAAGCTTTTATTATACTATAAATATTACTTTAATAAATTTGAAAAGAAAGACATTAATTAGTACGATTATGATATCCTAACTACCTACCATCATATTATAAATATTTTTTATTCGCATATTAATGATGAGTTTGTTTATTTGAATATAAATTTATGTTAGATTTATAATATAGGTTATGGGTTCAAACTTCTACACCACAATCATAAATATTTTTAGCGTATAAAATTTTTAATTATTCAGAGTCATTACTATTATAAGTATTTTATTAATTTTGTTAAATAATTAATAAATTTAATTATAATTTAGTTTGATAAATTAAAATGCATATAATTATAAATTTAAGTTATATTTTATTTATATAATAAGACCATAAAAAGTTATAAATAATGTCATATATAAATTATTTAATTTTTATTAATTATTATATTTATATATACTGAATTTTAAATATATAGAAATTGGCTCTTTTAATAAATTCGGTTTCAGAACAATTTAGTATAATTCAATATAGTTCACAGTCTGAGTATCAGTGATACAATTATATATCAACTTATATGTACTTTCTCGGATTAATGAAATTACAATTTTGATTGGTCGATAGTGGGTTTAAGATCCTCCTTAAGTTACCTATTTTTCTCTTTATCGGATTATTCATAACGTTGAAAATTTTGTGCTGTCTGTAATATTGAAATCAATAAATACAAATTTATTTGTGGAAAATTTATATATTTTTGCAAAAATAAAAAACATTTTATATGTAATAAAATTTAAATTAAAACCTGGGAGCTCGATGTTTTATTTATTTATTTTTTGTATGAAATATTCAAGTAAAACTTAGTATAACTAGTAGGTATTGTTTGAAAATACATCTCTAACAATAATTTTTATTTTAAAGAATAATTTAAAATATTTTTTAATATAAAAGTAAATTTTTTTAAATCTAATTAATTCTTTATATTTTAATTTATTTTATATAAATTAATATTTATTAAAAATAAATAAAGTCTCGTTTGGAATAAAAATTTTTAAAATTTATAAATTTTATAAAGTTAATATGCTCTAAAGCCTTTGTATGACTAAATAACAAAGATAATAAAGGAGGAAAAAAAATAACAAGGATAATTCTACACGTAGGCAGCTCAATAACGCGTTGATCTCTTTAGGCACAAACCTGGCCGCCCGCTCTGAAAATAACGCATTTCTAGGTATTGCGGTGCTGATCAGTGGAGCTTATCTACAGGTTCTCCTTCACTACACCATTTGAATATTAACTATTTTCTGAAATTTTATTGGTTACATTAACAATTTAAAGGTTCCTTTTACATTAACTTTTATCTTTGGCGGAGAAAATTGTGTTTTTTTTTTTTACTCCTGATATTCTTTCCTCTTTCCCTCCGTCTCCAGAGGCTAAAAGTCTCTTTTGCGGCCGATTGATACAATTATCAATCCAAACAGAGGAAAGGATATTTCTTAAATCAATCCATGGCTGATGATGAAATTGATTTGTATCTATCCATGGTTGATGATGGAGGTCAGCAGATCATGCATGATGAAGGAGTTGACTTGGATAGATCCATGGCTGATGGAGTTGACTTGTATAGATCCTTGGATGCTGATTTTATGAAGTTCATCGAGGTTCAGAAATTCTCGTACGACGATCTGGTTAGCGCCACAAATAACTTTTCAGAACAACAGAAACTTGGGATGGGAGGTTTTGGTGCAGTTTATAGAGGATTTTTGAAAAAATTGGACTGTCATATTGCAGTGAAGAGAGTGTCAAGAGATTCCAGTCAAGGTATAAAGGAGTATGCATCCGAAGTTAAGATCATTAGTCAATTAAGGCATAGAAATATAGTCCAACTCATGGGTTGGTGCCATGAAAGACAGGAACTCTTACTAGTATATGAGTTCATGGCTAACAGCAGCCTCGATCACCATCTTTTCAAAGAAAATAGTTTTTTGACATGGGAAGTCAGGTACGAAATTGCTCGAGGATTGGCCTATGGATTGCATTACTTGCACAAAAAATGGCAACAATATGTGGTGCATAGAGATATAAAGCCAAGTAATGTTTTGTTAGATTCAAATTTTAATGCCAAAATTGGGGATTTTGGCTTAGCAAGACTGGGGGACCATGGTTAAGGTCTAGAATACACTCCTTTAGCAGGCACCATTGGTTATGTGGCTCCTGAATATGCTGCTTCGGGCAGGGCGAGCAAGGAATCAGATGTTTACAGTTTTGGAATTGTTGCTTTGGAAATTGCTTGTGGGAGAAAAGTCATCGACCGCAAAGCAACAGGAGAAGATCAAATAAATTTGAGAGAGTGGGTTTGGAATCTCTATGGGAAAGGAAAGCTACTCGAAGCAGCTGATACGAGACTAAATGGAGAGTTTGATAAACAGCAAGTGGAATGCTTAATGACTGTTGGGCTATGGTGTGCTCATTCAGATGCAAACTCGAGACCTACAATGAAGGAAGCGATTCATGTCTTGAATTGGGTATCTCCATTGCCTAATCTGCCGTTAAAGTTGCCAATGGCCACTTATTTAGCTCCATTTTCCACGTCTTCTAGTGATACTGATTCCGTGAGAAGCAAAAAACAATCTCAAACAGTTGCTGAGAGAGGTTTTGGTGCACTTCACAAGGGATTCCTGAGGGAATTGACCTTTGGCTTGTGGAAAAGGAATAAAGGGAATAAAGAAGGTGATGATTTTGAAATGGGCTCTGGAATGTTTACCTACAAAGATTTGGTTCGCGCCACAAGTCAGTTTTCAGAACAAAACAAACTAGGGGAAGGACGTATTGGTACAGTTTACAGAGGATTATTGAAAAACTTGAACTCCTATGTTGCTGTGAAGAGGATTTCAGAAGATTGCGTGCGAATCATGAAGGGATATGAATCTAAGACCAAGATCCTTAGTCGATTGAGGCATAAAAATATAGTGCAACTCATAGGTTTTTGCAACAATATTGAAAGCGAGGTCTTTATTATTTATGAGTTCATGCCCCAAAAAGGCTTGGATTCCCATCTCCTTAGAGATGATAAAGTCTTGACATGGGAGACGAGGTACAAAATTGCAAAAGGTTCGGCCTCAGGATTACTTTACTTGCATGAAGAGTGCGAACAATGCATTGTGCATGGAAATATAAAGTCGAGCAATGTGATGCTGGATTCAGATTTTAATGCAAAACTTGGGGATTTTGGTCTAGCCAAATTAATGTACCATGGTGATTTTCCTTTAATAACAGGTTTGAAAACCATTGGCTCCATGGCACCAGAATGTGTTAATACGTGCAGATCCAGCAGAGAATCTGATATGTATAGTTTTGGGATTGTGGCTCTGGAAATTGTTTGCGGAAGAAAACCCATTGACAGCAAAGCATGTGAAGAAATGATTAAGAGTTTAGGGTATATGTACGGAAAAGGAAAGCTACAAGAAGCTGTAGATCCAAGACTAAATGGTGATTTTAATGAGCAACAAGTGGAATGCTTAATGAGTATTGGGCTTCGGTGTACTCACCCAGATCCAACGTTGAGGCCCTCAGTCGGACAAGTAATGCAATTCCTGAATTTTGAAGTTCCGTTGCCAACTCTTCCCCCAAAAAAGCCTGAGCCTAGACCTACGTATTTTGCCTCGTCACTTCCTAGGTCAATAGAGGGTACTGAATTGGAGGAAAGGCAAGAGGCCCAAGATCAATTTTCATTCGGCGATATTAGTGAAACTACATTATTGGTTGGTCGATAGTCAGTTCAAGATCCTCCTTAAGTTAGGTATTTACCTCTTATCAATAACTTTTTAGATTTTTTTTTTTATTATTATCAACCATTAATTAAAAAAAACTGTATGCTTTGAATTTGTTATATAAACTTAAAAAATATATTATTATTCCAAACCTCTAGCAAAAAGCATATTATTATTAAATTAATTTATCACTTAACATCATCTAACTGAATAAAAATAAAATTAGTATTCAAATAGTTCATTTATTAAAAACAAATTCAACCCTAAAATTGTTTAAGATGAATTGATTAAGTATTGGCTTGGCATAATCGAGCAACAATTATATTATACTTATAATTTTGTTAGATATACTTATTCTCCATTCATTAATATAAACCTAATTGTGACGATATAATTAATCGAGGTACACATATATTACAGTCTCAATTACATCAAGATATTCAAACTATTCGATCTACGGTTAAACTTAGATATTTTTCAAAAAAAAAAAATTAATCATTTGACATGCTATATCCAATACATATTATTGGATTTTTCGCCAATGGATTTTTTTTTTCATGGTTCGCCAATAAAGTTAGAATATTGAATTGAATAATATAAACTTAATTGTGAAATCATAGAAATATTTATATATGGTATAAATGAGCTTACTATGATCACAACAATTTGTTTAAAAATATTGGCAGTTAAGTTTTGTTACATGACTAAAATTTCTGTAGTCGCAATATAATGTTTCAACTGAAACGAAAAGACTCAAAATTAAATTTATAAATATTGACTTCAATTAATAAAAATTGTTAAAGGTTTGGCCTCAGGACTGCTTTTCTTGCATGAAGAATGGGAACTGTGTAGCGCATAGAGATATAAAGCCGAGTAATATTCTATTGGATTCGGAATTTAATGCCAAACTTGGGGATATTGGTCTGCCATGGATTATGGACGGTAAAGAATGTGAAACAAAAATGGTGGTTGGCACCATGGGTTATGTGTTAGATATATTTTATATCTAATTATAGTTGTGAGCTCATTAATTGAAAAATAAAGATATATTACAAAATAAAGAGTTTAAGAATATAATCAATTCTTTATTTAGATAAGATTTCGTTAATTAATTTAATATAGATAATTAATATGGGTTATATAATAATATGGATGTGATGAATGATCCATAATTATTATATTAAGTGGGCTAAATCTCTCTTGTTACTAACTCTCACCCCTATACAAAGTTGGATAGAGATAAAGAAAATTGAAAAGATTTTAGAATTCCATCATTCTGAATCAGAAAATGAGAGAAGTTCTTAGTGCAAATTCATTCAGATCGTTCCTGCTTCAATAGATTTGGCGAAATCAAGTTCTTTTCTACGTCTTCTATCTCGATTAAACTTGTTTTGTGCTCTAAATTTTATGTATTATATCCTAGGAATGAAATTGGTTGAAAAATCTTCCATCAAGTGGTATAAGAGTCAAATCACATATTTTTAGAGCCATTTTAATATTTTTCTCATTGAGTTAAGGAGAAAAATTTGAGTTTAATTGAGTTTTGGAATGAGAATGGGATTTGACAATGGATTTCGTGAAAATTTCACGCAAAAATTACAGAAAATGGAGTCGGGGGAGAATGATGAGGCTGCGAGCCAAGTGCACGCTAGGGCGGTGAAGGGAATGTGTCTGGCGTGCTCACTTTCTTGTTTTTTGTGTTTCTGCTCCTACTTTTTCAAAATTTTCAAGTTTTGCCCTTAAAGTTTATGAACTTTTCAATTAAATCTCTATATGGTTATTTTTCACTCATGGAGACATTTTTTCGCCCAGTTTTGACCTGAATTAATTTAGAAAATTCAAAATTAATTTTTTAAAAGCTATATTTGAGAAAAATTATGATATTTTAAGAGATAAATTATTTTTTATCTCATGATATTTAATTTATGCAAGGGCATACAATTATCACATCTAGAAATTAATTTTTCTCAGTTAAAATTAACAATGTAACTTATTAAATTATTGTGAACATAATGTTTCAGGATATTTAGCCCCACATCCATAAGGAATGAAAATTATATTATTAAGTTATTTCAAGGCAATAAATAAGTTGTATCCCGATATGAGAATTTCTTTTAAAATCAGTTAAAATGTTGCCGCCAAAGAGGTATTTTTAACTGAAATTTTAAGAAATATTTGGTCTTATACTTTTTAGGATGTCTCATATTTGATTTATAATTATTCAGCCCAAAAGTGTTTATTATAAATTAAATTTGAAGATGTGAAATATAAGACATGTGATTATGAATAAGCTGGTATAAGTGGTTTATATATTCAAAGGTGGTAAATTTGCAAAGTATTTGGTAAATTCTCAAATCGTGTTTATATTAAGAATTTTTATATTAAGAGTTTTCTATTGCATGTTATATATTCTGCCTAAAGGTATTTATAGAATGATGTCTAAAGGTATTTATAGAATGATGTCTAAAGGTATTTATATAATGATGCGCTAAAATTCTTAGATTAATACTCTTTTATGGCTTTGAGTATTGTTATTGTCTTGTATTAAAGTGTTACATTGTTGATTTTTTCAGTACCTTCTCAGTTAACAATAATATAATGACTATTGAAATGCTAACTGGCTCTAATTATAAAATGTGAAAGCAAAACGTGGAATTAGTTATGGAGTTGGCAGATATTGATATTGCCATGACAACTCCTAAGCCAGCTGACCTGATTATTAAGAGTTCAGTAGTTAATAAAGAGCTATATTTAACATGATACAAGATGAACTGCATGTGTTATTTAACCATAAAAAGGTCAATTCCAGAGCACCTGTTAAGCGGTTTACCAGAGACTCATATGCCGAGATTGGTACCCTTTTGAAGCAGCTGTACTTCATGAAGTATAACGGAGTAGGAGGTGTTAGGGAATACATTCTCACCATGGTCCATATACAAAATAAACTACAGAACCTTGGTACAATTCTCCCTGATGCTTGTATCGTGCATCAAGCTCTCAATACTCTACCACCAGAGTTTGGGACGTTTATTACTGCATGCAATTCAAGGGAGGATCCATGGATAGTTAATGCTTTCATTACCATATGTGTAGTTAAAGAAGAGAAGCTAAAGGCAGGTTAGGTTAGTATTGCACTTCTTGTATTAGGTACTCAGTGGAAAGGCAAAAGAAAAGGTAAGAAAGCTAAAATTAATGCTCCTAGTTTTGATAAAGAGTCTACCCAATCTGGTGCTGTAGGTGTTGATAAAGCAATTATGAAAAGGGACCTTAAATATTTCTTTTATAAAAAGAAAGGTCATAAAAATCGGGTTTGTCTGAAATACAAAGCTTGGTTAAAAAAACATGAGTTTGTAGGTAAATCTTTTGGTCATGTTGTTTATGAATCCAATTTGGTTGATGCCACATCCAGTCCTTGGTAGCTTAATAGTGGAGCGACTAAACATGTTACATTCACATTGCAGAGGTTCATAAACAAGAGGAAACCAAATAAAAAAGAATCAGTGCTCACAGTTGGTAACAATGACACAATGGAAGTTCCTTTTATTGGCAGTGTCTGTTTGAATCTAGACATTGGCTTTAAACTATTTTTGAAAAATATTTTGTACATACCGTCATTTAGGTGGAACTTGATATTAGTATCTGAGCTAGACAAAACTGGCTATGCTTTTATATTTAAAGGTACAGTTATAAATATAACTTTTGATTTAAAAGCAGTTGGCCGTTGTTTTTTTATCATATGGTTTGTATCAAGCATCTTTGAGTTCAAATAAGATTTATTCTATATCCTGTATTATTGAACATGTTGCTAAAAGACCCCTAATAAAGGATAAGTCTTTCATGTTGTGGCATAAAAAGGCTTGGCCATATTTCTAGGAAAAGGGTAGAAAGGCTAATCATAGATAATATCCTACCTGCCCTTGACTTCAGTGACTTAGAAACATATGTTGACTGTTGTAGGGGCAAACTAACAAGATTAAAAAAAAAGAATCTATTCGGAGTTCAGATCTCTTAGAGATAATCCATACAGATATATGCAGACCTTATTCACCTATAATATACAATAATAAGTATTTCATAACATTCACTGATAACTTTTCTCGGTATGGATATCTGTACTTGATTTAAGAAAAGTCAGAATCTCTTAATAAATTCAAGATTTTTAAGATTGAAGTTGAGAAACAGCTGGAAAAAGTTATCAAGATTGTTAATTTTGATCGAGGTGGTGAGTATTATGGCAAATATAGTGTTGCAGGAAAGGTAAAAGGTCATTTTGCCAAATACTTAGAGGAATATGGAATAATAGCTTAGTTTACTATGCCGGGTAGTCTTGAACAGAATGGTGTGGCCGAAAGGCAGAATCGCACCTTAAATGAAATGACAAGGAGCACAATATCAAGTCAAATCTCCCAGACTTTTTGTAGAGTGAGGCTATGAAAACAGTATTATATATCCTCAATAGAGTTTTCAATAAGTTTGTGGCTAAAACGTCATTTGAATTGTAGACTAGAACTAGCATGAATTATTTTCAAGTTTAAGGTTGTCCTTCAGAGGTATGCCTTTGCAATCCTATTAAGGGTGAATTGTATTCTAGATCTACTCATTGTTATTTCATAGGATATCCAGATCGTTCTAAGGGCTACAAAATTTATTGTAGAGAATGAGGTTCTAGAATTGTGGAATCGCAGACAGCTAAATTTTTAAAATTTAATATAGCTGATGAGGGTGATCACTCTGATATCACAATACAGAAAAAATCAAACTCATGTTATACATATTCCTGTACCCAAGCAACTTGCAATGTCGGATCCTACACCTGTGATTGATCTAATTTTGGAGGAGCTTGTACAGTTAAATGAAGCTTCATCATCACAGGATACAGTTGCACAGGTTCCTCTTAAGAGGTCAACTAGGGAAAGGAGACCTGTTATTTCCTTTGATTATATGGTCTATATAGGTGAGAGTGTTTATGACATTGGTCATAGTACTGATCCTACATCTTTTGAAGAAGCTGTTTCTAGTTCTCAATCTGATCTGTGGTGGGATGCAATGAGAGATGAAATACAATCTATGGATTGTAATGAGGTATCAGAGCTTATTGAAGTACCTGAAGGTTGTAGACCTATCGGTTGTAAATGGGTCTATAAAACTAAGAAAAACTTCAAAAGGAATATAAAGAGGTTTAAATCCAGATTAGTTGGCAAGGAATTTATTCAGAGATGAGGAATTAATTATAATAAATCTTTTTCTCCTGTATCCTCGAAGGATACATTTAGAGTAATCATGGCATCAGTAGCACATTTTGATATGGAGCTACATCAGATGGATATTAAAACTGCATTCTTGAATGGAAAACTGAATGAAGAGGTCTATATGGAACAACCTGAACACTTTTAGGAAAATAGTAAGAACCATCTTGTGTGTAGGCTCAAAAAGTCTATTTATGGTCTGAAACAAGCCTCACAAACATGGTACTTGAAATTTGATAATGTGATCACCTCTTTGGGATTTATCGAGAGTAAGATTGATAGATGCATATATCTCAAGATCAGTAGGAGTAGGTATATTTTTTTGATATTGTATGTTGATGATATACTGTTTGCGAGTAATGATTTAGGAACATTGCATGAGGTAAAGTAGTTATCGTCTAAATATTTTGATATGAAAGATCTTGGAAAAATATCTTTTATCCTTGGAATTGAAATCCATAGGGATAGGTCTCAAAACCTTTTAGGTCTCTCTCAAAAAGTATACATTGAGCGGATATTGAAAAGATTCAATATGTAAGATTGTAAGTCTTTGGATGTGCCAATTGCTAAAGGTGATAAATTGAGCATGTCACAGTCTTTCAAGAATAAAGTTGAGAGAGAATCAATGAAAGCAGTGTCATATGCTACTGCAGTAGGAAGCTTAATGTGTGCTCAAGTGTGCACTAGATCGGACATTGTATTTGCAGTTGGTATTCTGGGTAAATATCAATCTAATCCTGGAATGGACTATTGGATTGCGGCTAAAAGAGTTTTGAGATACCTTAAAGGGACTAAAGATTAATCTTGGCATACAGAAAGGTTGAAAATTTTGAGTTAGTAGGTTATACTGACTTAGATTTTGCTGGCTGTTCTGATGATAGAAAATCCACATTAGGCTACATTTTTATGTTAGCTGGTATGGCTATATCTTGGAAAAGTGTTAAACAATCCTTAATCTCGTCTTCCATGATACAAGCTGAGTTTGTAGCATGTTATGATGTAGTTGTACAGACTATTTGGCTACGAAATCTCGTTATAGAAATGTCAATTGTTGATTCCATTTACAGGTCCATAAAGTCGTAATGTGATAATTTGCTAACTGTGTTGTTTGATAAAAATAACAAGAATATCACAGGGTCTAAGCATATGGAAGTCAAATATTTGACATTGAAAGAGCTAGTAAAGAAAGGTGACCTTGAAATAGAGCATATTGGTACAACTAATATGATAGTTGATCCATTTACCAAGGGTATTAGACCCATTATTTTTCAAAGACATATCATAAGTATGGATCTAAAATTGACTTTTAATACCTTGGATTAGTGAGAGGCTTTCATGTTGCTATATATATTATGGTTTATACTTTATACATTGGTATCATGTACTTTGTAAATTAATGATCATCAATACAACTATATATATATTTTTGTTGGAAAATATTTGATGTTGTATTTTCATTGGAAAATATAATGTGATGTATATCAGATATGATAAATTAAAGTCTTAAGATTAGTGTCGTCTTAAGTAAAATCTTGGAGCATTAAAGTTTATAATCTTGGTTGTATATCTTGGAACACATAAAGAATCGTTCAATATAAAACTTTTGAGACATTCATAGACTTTATTTGAAGTCATAAAATTTTTTTATGCGTACTTGTATTGCATTCAGATAAGAAATTATTGATTGACAAAAAAATCAACACAAAGTTTGATCATAAAGTCAGTATCGACTAATCTTGCCACATTACCACACTATGCTCATGATTAATAGGATTATTGGTAAATGTGACCATAAAAGGTACTATATTCTTGAATAATGTGGTTTCCGCCATGATTCTTTAACGATGATTTTATTGAATTGAACGGGAATCAAAAGTCTTTTGTAATAGACTTTTGATTAATTAGTTTAAGTGGGAGAATATTAAATATATTTTATATGTAATTATAGTTGTGTGCTCATTAATTGAGAAATAAAAATATATTACAAAATAAAGTGACTTAAGAATCTAATCAATTTTTTATTTAGACAAGACTTTATTAATTAATTTAGTGTGGATAATTAATGTGGGCCAAATAATAATATGAGTGTGATGAACTGCTCATAATTATTATATTAAGTGGGTTAAGCCTCTCTTGTTACTGAATCTCATCTCTCATATAAAGTTGAATAGAGATAAATGAAATTGAGAAGATTTTAGAATTTCATCATTTTGAATCAGGGAATGAGAGAAGTTTTTAATGCAAATTCATTTAGATCATTACTGCTATGATTGATTCTGCAAAATCAGATTTTTTTCTACGTTTTCTTTCTCGATTAAACTTATTTTGTTTTTTAAATTTCATATATTAAATCCTGAGAATGAAATTGGCCGAAAAATCTCTCATCACTACGTGCCTCCAAATCCAATTTATCTCAATGTAGCCAAGGTTAGCAGGCAATCCGATGTGTGCAGTTTTGGATTGTTGCTTTACAAATTGCCTGCGGAAGAAAACCCTTTAACCACGAGGCCAATGAAAATTTTTCCATAGATGAGTGGGTTTGGGATATGTACGAGAAAGGACAGCGATTAGAAGCTGCAGATCCAAGACTAAATAGAGATATTGACGAGCAACAAGTGGAATGTTTAATGGGTATTGGCCTTTGGTGTGCTCACCCAAATCCAGAGGTCAGGCCTTCAATGGGACAAGCAATTGAAGTCCTCAATTTTGAAGCTCCATTGCCTACTCTTCCATCAAGGACAGAGAGGCCTCCATTCTATTGGTCATCTCTTTCAATTTCTGATAATGATCTGGGCCAGACCCCATTTTCAGGCGATATTACAGAAACTTCGTTGGAGATTGGTCGCTAGTGATCAGTTCAACGTCTTCCTTAGGACCAAATAAATAGCTATTTTAGCGTTGTTACAGACAGAATTCATTTCTTCTCATTAAAATATTTCAGTCCTTCGAAGTAAACTGAGCGATTGTGCATATTTTTTAAACAGTGTTGCATTTTGTTATGATTTTTGATACGTATATTCTAGTTCGAATCAAGTATCAGCTAACCATAGCCTTATGATATTGGTAAAGTTCTAAATATTACATAAATTGTTTGTATTTTTTAAAATTTGAGTACAAAAATTAATATGTTTGTATTTTTCTTGTATCCATATTTTTAAAGATAACAAAAAATTATATATATATATATATATATAGATGCAGGAATAAATATATATATATATATAAATAAATGAATTTTACTTGCTTTATGAAATCCATTTATACTAAACGTAATCTTAACATATATATTTTATCCATATATAAGATATCATATTAAGTATAAATGTAAATTGTTTATTCATTTTTTTAATTAATATTTCTATTAATGTGTTCCCTCTTTCTATGCAATCATAATGTGATAGAAGGATTAATGGTGAATGACTTTTAGTTGTGGGAAAAGGATGACGTTGGATAGAATCTCTTTCTAGAATCTGCATCTTCAACAAGAATATTCATTGAATTTTGAATCTTCTCCATTTCCCATCTCCATTCTTCTCCAGTTTCACCATTTAACAATTTATACCTATCAAAGCATAAATATTAGTTAAACTTCTTCTCAATTTTTTAATTTATTACTTTTTTTTTTTTACCTTTTTTTGTTTAAAATAACCAATAAAATAAAATAAATATGACCATAAATTAAGGAAAAAAAAAGCTCAGAAAAGAAATGCTTTTACCTCGATCGTAGAAATAATCAACAATATGCAGACAAAAAGCTAGAAACAAGGAAAACCCAGATCAAGGAATTGACGGAAACCGCCAAAAATCATAAAAAAGAGACCAGATAATGCATATCCAGAAGGAAAGAATTCCTCCTGTGGCTTTTCTTGTTGAAAGAATGGTGGGTTAACGACCAGACAGGATTCAACTTCTTCAAAAAAAAATTAATGAAAAAAAAAAAAAAGAAGTGAAATGTCCAAAGCATACAAAGATGGGAAGACAATGCATGTTGCAGCTTCCGCGAAACTTCTCGTCCTAATCTTTCCCCAAATAATAGAATATAAAACAATATCGTGTGGTCTTTGCTAAAGTAAGGCTAAGAATAATCGAATTGAATTGAATATTTACATAATTACATTTTTTTTTAAATAGAATCGAATTGAATCGTACATTTTATCGGTTTTGGATTTCATTTGTGTGTGATTAAGGCAATATTTTGAAAATCGGACTGGACAACTGAGTTGGTTTAATTCGGAACCAGTGGCTGGTCCGGTTTGGTTCAATTAGATCCCAGACTAAATGATGATTTTGACAAGCAACAAAGTAATTATTGGGCTTTAAAGTTGAGGCCTTCAGCCAGACAAGCAATTCAAGTCCTGAATTTTGAAGCTCCATTGCCTGCATATTTTGCTTTGTCACTTCCCAGGTCAATGAGTGGTAGAGATTTGGAGGAATGCAAAAATTCTTACATATACTGGGTCATTCATAAATAAATTCAATTTATATAATTATTATTACCCATTTCTCTCACTATCAGATTACTTGAGACTGACAAGAAACTCAATTTTTAAACTTTTCCTAGCTAACGGGTTGAACTATTCTTGGCCGCCTACATTGACAATAACGCATTTCTCTTAGACTTGGTATTGTGGTGCTGATCCGTGGAGCTTTTCTAAAGGTTCTCCTTCACTACCCAATTTGAAATTTTATTGATTTATACATTTGTTCTTTTACATTTCAAATTCATATGCTGCTGTTGTGTGAATTTTTCATTTTTGGCGGAGAAATTTGTGTTTTCTTTAACTCCTGATTTTCTTTCCTTTTTCCCTCTCTCCCCAGAGGCTAAAAGTCTCTTTTGCAACCGAAATTACATTGATCCAAACGGAGGAAAGGAGTTTTCTTAAATCAATCCATGGCTGATGTTGGAGTTGATTTGTATCGATCCATGGTTGATGATGGAGCTCACCTGGATAAATCCATGGATGATGAAGGAGTTGACTTGGATAGATCCATGGCTGATGGAGTTGACTTGTATAGATCCATGGATGCTGACTTTATGAAATTCATCGGGGCTCGGAAGTTCTCGTACAACGATCTGATTAGCGCCACAAATAACTTCTCAGAGCATCAGAAACTTGGAATGGGAGGTTTCGGTGCAGTTTATAAAGGATTTTTGAAAGAAACAAACTGTCATGTTGCAGTGAAGAGAATTTCAAGAGATTCCAGACAGGGTGTAAAGGAGTATGCATATGAGATTAAGATCATCAGTCAATTAAGGCATAGAAATATAGTGCAACTCCTGGGTTGGTGCCACGAAAGACAGGAACTCTTACTTGTCTATGAGTTCATGCCTAATGGCAGCCTGAATTGCCATCTTTTTGAAGAAAATAGTTCTTTGACATGGGAGACGAGGTATAAAATAGCTCGAGGATTGGCCTCAGGATTACTTTACTTGCATGAGGAATGGGAGCAATATGTGGTGCATAGAGATATAAAGGCAAGTAATGTTTTGTTAGATTCAAATTTTAATGCCAAAATTGGGGATTTTGGCTTAGCAAGACTAGGAGACCATGGAAAAGGTCTAGATAACACTACTTTAGCAGGCACCATTGGTTATGTGGCTCCTGAATATGCCGCTTCAGGCAGGGCGAGCAAGGAATCAGATGTTTATAGTTTTGGAATTGTTGCTTTGGAAATTGCTTGCGGGAGAAAAGTCATCGACCACAAAGCAAGAAGAGATCAAATGAATTTGAGAGAGTGGGTTTGGAATCTCTATGGAGAAGGGAAGCTACTCGAAGCTGCTGATACAAGACTAAATGGAAAGTTCGATAAGCAGCAAGCAGAATGCTTAATGATTGCTGGGCTATGCTGTGCTCATCCTGATGCAAACTCAAGACCTACAATGGAGAAAGCAATTCATGTCTTGAATTTTGTAGCTCCACTGCCTAATCTGCCATCAAAGATGCCAATGGCCACTTATATAGTTCCATTTTCTATGTCGTCTGGTGATACTGATTTAGTGGCAAACAAAAAACAATCTCGAACAGTTGCAAAGAGAGGTTTTGGTGCACTTCGCAAAGGATTGCTGAGGGAATTGAACTTTGGCTTGTGGAAAAGGAACAAAGGGAAGAAAGAAGATAATGATTTTGAAACAAGCTCAAGGATGTTTTCCTACGAAGATTTGGTTCGAGCCACAAATCACTTTTCAACACAAACGAAACTTGGGGATGGAGGTTTTGGTCCAGTTTACAAAGGATTCTTGATGGAATCGAACTCCTATGTTGCTGTGAAGAGGTTTTCAAAAGGATCCAGGGGAGCCATGGAGCTTTATTATGAATCTGAAATTAAGATCCTTGGTCGATTGAGACATAAAAATATAGTGCAACTCGTAGGTTTCTGCTACCGTAAAAGCGAGGTCTTCCTTATTTATGAGTTCATGCCTAATAAAAGCTTGGATTCCCATCTCTATAAAGAAGAGAAAGTCTTACCATGGGAGATGAGATACAAAATTGCTAAAGGCTTAGCCTCAGGACTGCTTTACTTGCATGAAGAATGGGAACTATTTGCAGTGCATAGAGATATAAAGCCGAGGAATGTTCTATTGGATTCAGAATTTAATGCCAAACTTGGGGATTTTGGTCTGGCAAAATTAATCGATGGTGACGAATATGAAACAACAAAGGTGGTTGGCACTATGGGCTACATGGCTCCAGAATATGTCGTTACAGGCAATGCTAGCAGGGAATGCGATGTGTACAGTTTTGGGATTGTTGCATTGGAAATTGCCTGTGGAAGAAAACCCTTCAACCTCGACGGCAGTGAAGTTTTTTCCATAAATGAGTGGGTTTGGGATATGTACGAGAAAAGACAGCTATTAGAAGCTGCAGATCCAAGACTAAATAGAGATATTGACGAGCTACAAGTGGAATGTTTAATGCGTATTGGCCTGTGGTGTGCTCACCCAAATCCCGAAGTCAGGCCTTCAATGAGACAAGCACTTGAGGTCCTCAATTTTGTAGCTCCATTGGCTACTCTTCCACCAAGGACAGAGAAGCCTCCATTCTATTGGCCATCTCTTTCAATTTCTGATGATGATCTGGGCCAGACCCCATTATCAGGTGATATTACAGAAACTTCAATGGAGATTGGTCGCTAGTGATCAGTTCAACATCTTCCTTGGGACCAAATAAATAGCTATTTTAGCAATGTCAGTCACAGAATTCATTTGTTCTCATTAAAATATTCAGTCCTTTGAAGTAAACTGAGCGATTATGCATAATTTTTAAACTGTGTTGCACTTTTTTTATGATTTTTGATACATATATTCTAGTCCGAATCAAGTATCAGTTAACCATAGCCTTACGACATCATCCCTTTATAGGGATTTTTAGTATAAAAAATCCCATTTTTCTGAAAGAATTTATGGTGTCGTGGATCTGACATAGACAGTCCACTTTTTGGGATGGTGGAAACAGTTAAAATAATAAGAAAAAGACTGAAATTATGTAGGGGCATGCGGAATTTAGCAGCCTAGGCCGAGGGTTGGATGCTGTTGGCAAAATGATTTCTTTTCTATTTTTTCAAAAGAAATTTTATCTATGCGGAATTTAACGCTACATGGAATGTGGATTATTTAATTCTAAGCTTATTTTCCCTTTTTGGTATGGAATATGTGTAGATCTATTGCTGGTACTTGAATGATTTATACCTGCACAATTATACTAAAATTTAAATCCGGAGAAAAAAAAATCACTTGGAGAATGTAATTTTATAAATTTATTTGTAAATTATAAATTAGAAAAACACTGCAATATTTATTTGGATTATGGATTTGGTATCGTTTCCTCCAAAATAATAATTCCAAAATGCTATAAATTAATTTTGAAATTATTCTTCCATTTTTATATAATGTAATAAATTATTTTTCATGGCCGAAAATATTTTATTCTTAAAAAAAATAATTAAAAAAAAAAGATGCCATTAGATTGTAAGTTAAATCTACAAAAGTAACTAGAGGAAGGTGATGGGATAGATTTTGACCCAAAATTAAATGATGGCTTATAATATCATCCTAATAAACTGTACATACCCAATAAATCAGCGCCATTCAACCCAATTACATTTTAGAGTTACTCATCCAAAGATCAAGATTATGTAGGAAAAAGGTCTAATGTCTAAAAAAGTCCAATATTTACGAGGTCACATCACTCAAAAACATGGAAAGACAATCCACTTTAAAAGATTGTTCTAAACACTAAATAATAATAATATCAACTTTTTAATTTCAACCGTTTATTATCGACGAATAAAATTAAAAATTAATAATTCAATAATTTTTAAATTTCTGATATAAATTATACCAAATATTTCTTATAATTCTTCTAATAATAATAATAATACATCTTCCACCAAACGAAAGAATATATTTATTAAACTATATCTGGGAAGGTGGCGGGAGGAGTTCAGTCCGCTGGCTCTAACAGTGGACAGCTCCATCCCCATTTTGTTTCAGCAGACACAAACTGTAGACTGTAGGCTCTTTAAAAGAGCGGACTGTCTACTTTTTTTTTTTATTACACTCAATGTTTGGCAATTTTGGAAAATACTATCCTAAGTAAATAGTTTGTCACAACACTCTAAAAAATTTTTTTTATCATCATATTATACTATATATAAAAGTAGAAAAAGAGAATAGAGACAAACTTACCGAAAACAAAATATGATTATATTAGCTAATTAGATTAACTGTCATTTAATAATTTAATTTATTAGTGAATGATATTAATAATTTATTGATTATAAGTCAAATTCTATTAGAAATTAAATAACTATATTTTATATATAAAAAATTAAATAATTAAAAATAAAAAAATAATTGAATAAAAATATTAGAAAATCACATAAAAAATATAATGAACTTCAAATCTGCAACATTCTCCATGATTTATATTAAAATTTTCTATAAAAATTGAGTTTTTGGAATGCTGAAAATAATATATCCCATGTATTTATATATATTAGTTAGGAACAAAAAATAATTAATATTTTGAGGAAAACTAATGTCAACAACATAAAATAATAAAGTTTGGAAAAATAGTTGAGTCTCAAACAAGAAATTAATTGATAATTATACTACATATAAAAATGGAAATACGAGAACAAATTAAAATTATTAAAAAATCAATCTAATTGTATTACTGTAAACTATTTAATACCTTTATTTTATATCTTAATAATGGACAAATTACATGCGTTATCATTCCAAATATTAGTGAGAGTTCTATTAATATTGAAATATAGTTAGCTTATTAACATTACTGTAGTATTATAACTCTATATTTAACTTAAATATTAATTAGTTAATTAACATTCAAAATAAGATAAAACAAATTAATAAAAAAGTTATATAAAAAGCAAATAGTGATTAATGACAAGTCCGATATCTAATAATCACATATATATAAAAAAACAAATAATTAATATTAGAAAGAAAGAAAAAAAAATTATTTAATAAAAAATGCTAGACATAGAAAAAAAAACAATAACAATTCTTGTAGTATATAATGATTTTTTAGCTAGCTGCTTATGAAGGAACTTATAATCCTACATATTCTTAAGTTTATAAGCATTATAATTTCCTAAATATATATGCATGATTCTATCAATATTTATAAATTTTATTTGTTAAAACTACACATTTTATTTATTCATATTGTCATTCGGAGGATAATAATAATAACTTTCATTGACCTATTGAATTTATATAATAGTAAGTATAAACTAAATTACAATTATGCACGTAATATATAGCATAAATTTCAAAATACTGAGTATAATTTTTATAAGTTATTTGAAAAGTTATAATTTTTTTAATAATTTTTATATTGTTCAAATAATTAATTTATTTTAATTATATACATTACAAGTTAAATTTTTAAAATTTACATGCATAACATAATATAATTTACTTTTATATAAAATATAAGAATCAAATATAATTAACAATCATTAGTATTTAAATTATATGTGATTTAATTACATGATAATTAAAGTAATTAAAATTAATTTGTTAGACATGATTATAATTATTATTTATTTAAAAATGATAAGTCTAATTATTAAAATCACAAGCATCGCTAATGGATGATTGAGAATAAGAGGATATACAAAATAATAGTAAAATATTTATTATCTCTATTTTATATACAACTCATAATAATGAATAAATTATTAATCTTCATATGAGTTATAATACGAGTTACTATATAATAATCACGTGCAATACACATTAATAAAAAACAGTAAAATTTTTACTACATCTATTTTATATATAATTCTTAATAATGAATAAATTAATAATTTGATGAAATTTAATATAAATATACACTTATATAATTCACTATGAATAAAATATCATAATAAGACAAAACAAATTAATAAAAAAATTATATAAAAATCAAATGGTAATTAATGATTAGTCCAATATTTAATAATCACGTTCAAAACACATTAATAAAAAAACTAGTACTATATATAAAAGTGGAAATAAGGGACAAACAAATTTATTAAAAAACCAATATGATTATAGCAGTTTATTGAATTAATTTTATTATTTAATAATTTAATTTATTAAAAAAAATATTAATAATTTATTAATTAGAAGTCTAATTCTATTATAACTATGTAAATATGTTTTATATATAAGAAAATATATAACTAAAATTAAAAAGAAAGAAAAAAAATAATTCACCTTGTTAATGACTAACTTAAATTAATTTTTGATCGAATTTATTTAATATTTAATTATAGTTTGGTTTTATTTGGTTAGAGATAAAAACAAGTAAGATTGGAGGTGCAATCGAAATGGAGTATGAAATAATAAGAAAGCTTATTAATTTATAGTTTATTTGTAAATTTATAGAAGGGAAAGCATAATTTAGGAGTCATGTCGAATTGGATAGTTAGAGTCGCTCTGAATTTGCACTCCTGACTTTATATATATATTAAGAATTATTCAATTGATATTTTTATTTGTGAAATTTATAGGAGGTATTGAATTTAAATTTATTCAGTATCTATCAATATTAGTTAGAGTTTAATATTTTTATGGGTGTGAAAGGAGATAACTACTCATATATTGTGTAGCTTATATTTTTATTGAGTTACTTAATAAAATAAGTATTATTAAAAAATTTAATTAATTAAATATTTTATATATAGTATTTTATTAATTATTGCACTAATTGGAAGTGTGAACAATGGTTTTTATTGACATATTAAATTTATATAATGGTAAATTTAAACCACATTACAATAGTACATGTAATGTATAATATGAATTTTAAAACATTGAATACAATTATTATAAATTATTTGAGAAGTTATAATTTTTTAATAATTTTTATATATTTTATTAATTAATTAATTTTAATTATATATCTAATTACGAGTTAAATTTTTAAAATTTATGTATATAATACAATATAATTTTTTTATATAAATAAAGAATATAAATAAATAATTATAAAACAATATTAATAATAAATTTAATATTTAATAATTATATACATAACATGTTAACGAAAAACTTGTATAAATAAAGTATATAGGAATAAAAATATATTAATTTTTGCACTCAATTAAAAAATATAAATTAATTTTATTTTATAAAATCAATTTATACCAAACGTAACATATATATATATATATAATTTAGAATATAATAAATAATTATTTTGATCCCTTATATTTGAAGTTGTCTAGTCATTTTTTTTAAAAAAAACTAACCAATAATTATTTTAACTATATTGCGTATTTTTTTTTTTATAATTGCATTATAATTTATTGCATTATATATATATATATAATTTTTTTAAGATTTAATTTAAAAATTGAATATAGTAAATTAATTTTGATGCAGCTGTTTGATAATAACCGGAGAAGAGGCAAAAAAAACCGAGTATTTTACTTTTTAGTCCCTTAACAGTCATCATCAAGCAGATAAGATTTCTATTCTCCAAATTATGTTAATTTTCAAGGAGAAGATCCACATAACATACTGCAAATCAAGCCTCCATTTTTCTAAATTGAGGAAGCTCAGCTGTCCTAAACTCCTAGGGAGAGTACATGCATTCCAATTTATTTTCTTCAAGCCTGAGTTTCGACAAGATTTTTCAGATTTCCAAAAGAATCAGGGATGAAGTTGGTTTCTCTGAAAATTCATACACCGCCGTTCTCATGCAGCTGTTTGATATTTAATGAAGATGATGCGATCATGCACATGCTGATTTTTCAGAGAAAATAAATTACCTCAGCAAAATAATATTACTATTTTCCATAGCAGGTTCTTGCTGGTTTCCTGGAAAAGTGAAATCAATCACCAATTCTTACTGTGCAAGTTTGACATCTAATGG
Organism: Balakata baccata; assembly: GCA_949630135.1. Classification (NCBI taxonomy): domain Eukaryota; kingdom Viridiplantae; phylum Streptophyta; class Magnoliopsida; order Malpighiales; family Euphorbiaceae; genus Balakata; species Balakata baccata. The sequence goes on along the minus strand of CATIWF010149590.1, from coordinate 10,686 downwards.
AAATCTGATTTTTCTTCCATTTTCCCTGTCATCCCATTTTTTTCGTTCCGCCCAAACAGAGGTTAAAAATCTTCGCTACCGATTGATCTTTTGGAAAGAAAGTTAAGCACCACACTTATCTATCCAACAAAAAGAGGAAAATGCACGATTCTTGCTTGGACTTCTTATTGTGAAACAAAACAATCTAGCAAATGGAGCTGATTTGCAGGTACTTACTTCAGTAGCTCAATGATAAAATTTTCCAGAAAAAAATAAAAAAAAAGCTTAATGAGGCTGGTCATTAGTAAGTTTCATTCATAATTTTCTTAAAAAAAAAAAAAGCAAAATCGAATCGAATTTACTAAGAGAATCAAACATTTTATCAGTTTTGGACCTTATTTGTGTGTGTTTTAGGCACAAACTTGGCCGCCTACTCTGACAAAAACGCATTTCTCTTGGACTTGGTATTGTGGTGGCCATCAGAGGAGCTTATCGATCTACAGGTTCTCCTTCACTACATCATTTGAATATTAACTGTTTTCTAAAATTTTCTTGGTTTATACATTTGTTATGTTACATGAACTTCGATTTCATATGCTGCTGTTCTGTGAGTTTCTTTTATAATCTTTGAGTAAATTTGACTCCAGAATTTCTTTCCTTTTTCTCTCTCCCCATAGGCTGAAAGTCTCTTTTGCAACCAATTGATACAGTTGTCGATCCAAACAGAGGAAAAGAGTTTTCCTACATCAGTCCATGGCTGATGATGGAGTTGATTTGTATCTATCCATGGTTGATAATGGAGGTCACCAGACCCCGAATAATGAAGGAATTGACTTGGATAGATCCATGGATGCTGATTTTATGAACTTCATTGGGGCTCGGAAATTCTCGTATGATGATCTGGTTAGCGCCACAAATAACTTCTCAGAGCAGCAGAAACTTGGCATGGGAGGTTTCGGTGCAGTTTATAGATGATTCTTGAAAGAATTGAATTGTCATGTTGCAGTAAAGAGAATGTCAAAAGATTCTAGACAGGGTATGAAGGAGTATGCATATGAAGTTAAAATCATCAGTCAATTAAGGCATAGAAATATAGTGCAACTCATGGGTTGGTGCCGCGAAAGACAGGAACTCTTCCTTGTCTATGAGTTCACGGCTAACGGCAGCCTAGATTGCCATCTTTTTAAAGAAGATAGTTTTTTGACATGCGAGGTCAGGTACAAAATTGCTCGAGGATTGGCCTCAGGATTGCTTTACTTGCACGAGGAATGGGAGCAATATGTAGTGTATAGAGACATAAAGCCAAGTAATGTTATGTTGGATTCAAATTTTAATGCCAAAATTGGGGATTTTGGCTTAGCAAGACTAGGGGACCATGGAAAAGGTCTAGAGAACACTACTTTAGCAGGCACCATTGGTTATGTGGCTCCTGAATATGCCGCTTCAGGCAGGGCAAGCAAGGAATCAGATGTTTATAGTTTTGAAATTGTTGCTTTGAAAATTGCTTGTGGGAGAAAAGCCATCGACCGCAAAGCAAGAAGAGAAGATCAAATGAATTTTAGAGAGTGGGTTTGGAATCTCTATGGAGAAGGAAAGCTACTCGAGGCGGCTGATACCAGACTAAATGGAGAGTTTGACAAGCAGCAAGCAGAATGCTTGATGATTGTTGGGCTATGGTGTGCTCATCCAGATGCAAACTCGAGACCTACAATGGAGAAAGCAACTCATGTCTTGAATTTTGTAGCTCCACTGCCTAATCTGCCATCAAAGATGCCAACGGCCACTTATTTAGTTCCATTTTCCATGTCTGCTGGTGATACTGATTTGGTGGGAAGCAAAAAACAACCTCGAAAAGAGAGAGGTTTTGGTGCACTTTACAAAGGATTTCTGAGGGAATTGAACTCTGGCTTGTGGAAAAGGAATAAAGGGAAGAAAGAAGATGATGATTTTTCAATGCGCTTTAGGGTGTTTTCCTACAAAGATTTGGTTCGCGCCACAAATCACTTCTCGGAGCAAACGAAACTAGGAGGGGGGGGGGGGGGTTTGGGTCCAGTTTACAAAGGATTCTTGATAGAATCGAACTCCTATGTTGCTGTGAAGAGGATTTCAAAAGGTTACAGTCTAGCCATGGTGAAATATGAATTTGAAATTAAGATCCTTAGCCGATTGAAACATAGAAATATATTGGATCTCATAGGCTTTTGCAACTGTCGAAGCGAGGTCTTCCTTATTTATGAGTTCATGCCTAATAAAAGCTTGGATTCCCATCTCTTTAGAGAGATTAAAGTCATGACATGGGAGACGAGGTACAAAATTGCTAAAGGTTTGGCCTTAGGATTGCTTTTCTTGCGTGAAGAATGGGAACTATGTGTAGTGCATAGAGATATAAAGCCAAGCAATATTCTGTTAGATTCAGAATTTAATGCCAAACTTGGGGATATTGGTCTGCCATGGATTATGGATAGTATGGTGATTGACAACAGGGGCTCCGTGCCTGTAGATTCAATTTGTCTCTATGCAGCCAAGGTTAGCAGGCAATCCGATGTGTACAGTTTTGGGATTGTTGCATTACAAAGTGCCTGCGGAAGAAAACCCTTTAACCACGAGGGCAATGAAAATTTTTTCATTTATCAGTGGGTTTGGGATATGTACGAGAAAGGCAGCTATTAGAAGCTGCAGATCCAAGACTAAATAGAGATTTTGATGAGCAACAAGTGGAATGTTTAAAGGGTATTGGGCTTTGGTGTGCTCACCCATATCCAAAGGTCAGGCCTTCAGTGAGACAAGCAATTAAAGTCCTCAATTCTGAAGCTCCATTGCCTCCTCTTCCGCCAAAGCCCTCTCCATTCTATTAATTGGTCATCTCTTTCTATTCTGATGATGATGATCAGGCTACATTTACAGAAACTTCAGTGGAGATTGGTCGCTAATGATCAGTTCAATCCTTTGAAGTAAACTGTAGTTCGAATCAAGTATCAGCTAACCATAGCCTTATGGTATAGATAAAGCTCTAAATATTAAATAAATTGTTTGTATTTTGTAAAAAATTAGTGCCAAAATTAATATATTTGTTATTTTCTTGTATCTATATTCTTAAAGATAACAAACAAATTATATATATATATAGACGCAGGAATAAAAATATATTATTTTTTGCACTCAATTAAAAATATATATAAATTAATTTTACTTACTTTATGAAATCCTTTTATACTAAACGTCATTTTAATATATATATATATATATATATATATAATTCATAATTTTCATTAGACTTAAACAAAAAATTTGAATATAATAAATTATTATAATTAAGTATAAAAGCAAAATATTTATTTGTATTTTAAATTAATTTTCTGTTAATGTGTTAACACTCTTTCTGTTCCATCATAATGTGAAAGTAGATTAATGGTGATGACTTTAGTTGCTGGACAGGAAGGGAATGGCCAAAAGAAATTTTTAAGAGTCGATTAGGCTAATCCAGTAATATATGATATATATTTAATTATTTTATTTTTATATCTATTAATAAAAATAAAATAATTTATTCAAATCATTATACGATTATATAATAGAAGTGACCTATCTAAAAATTTATAAATATTAAATTATTATTAGTCAAAAACAGCTGGATATTTATGTGATGGTGATGATGTTGGATAGAATTTCTTTATGGAATCTACATCTTCAACAAGAATATTCATTGAATTTTGAATCTTCTCCATTTCCCATCTCCATTCTTCTCCTGTTTCACTATTTAACAATTTATACCTATCAAAACATAAATATTAGTTAAACCTCTTCTCTATTCTTTAATTTGTTACTTTTTTTTTTTCATTTTGGCCCCATTGAAAAATAAATTGAGCTGTAGTGAAATTCAATTTTTGAAATCTTCGGTTGAGATCCTATTATTATTAAATTGCAAAAGTGTATTTTTGGGGCTATTTGATATTTTCTTTAACTTTTTTTCCACAAGAATAATTATTGAAGAATTTGTGTGCTCAACATTATGCTTTCAGTGATATTTGCCAATTAAATCAATTATTAAATCAATCGCACTCAATTATTGTTATGCTTTCAGTGATATTTGCCAATTTTCCGCAAGTCCCATTTTCTTGTATTTCCAAAACAACTTACATTGATATTTAAATATATATTTCTTTGGCATTTATACATTAATAAAAAAAAAAGGGAAGAAAATACTTTTCAGTGTAGTCAGACTTTCCTGCTATGGGTTTTCACTTGTTTTTGCCCCATGTTTTTAAACAATAATTTAAAAAAAAAATATATATATATATATATATATATAGGGGATTATAACAATTCCTACAAAATGAGAAAGATAAAATTAGATAATTACCAAAGGTGACTGAATTTGGATAAAATAACCAATAAAAAATTAAAAAAAATTATTTTAACATGAAAATAAAGAAATTAGAACCTTTGGTACGTTTTCCATATTATTCTTAATTATTTGATTGATAAAGTATATAGATTTTGTGCAATTATAGTTTCGAAATATTCTAAAGGAGCCTTTAGCACAATTAAAAAAAAAAAAGTTCGTAATTTCCTTTTAGAATTGCGGTGTTCAGGCTTTTGCCACTCCAGCACTTTAGTTCATTATAATTACCACATAATAATCATTTTTCATTTTCTAACGAAAAATTACATGCATAACATGTCCGGGATAGATCAATATATGACCTGTATATACGAATATCGAGCCGAAATTTTATAGTCCGGATTAAATCCAATTTTTACATTTTTTATTTTTAAAAATTGAAGCGATACTCCCGTATCGTTTGACACGACCATAAGTCTGGCACGTCCGTGTGGATTTCCCACAGCCGTGTCATCGTATGTACGTAGTTTTGATTCCACACTCCTGTATCGTTTTATACGGCCATGCTTCTGGCACTCCCATGTAGATTTCACATGCCCGTATCTATGTGCTACAGTATATGCATGACTAATTTACACTCCCGTGTGGATTATTTTCTAAATTTATCTTTTGAGTTTCTTGTCTTTTAAAATTTCATTTTCTGATATTTTAAAAATTAAATTTACCGTTATTTGAATGTTACAAAGATATTATTGACAACTTTTAAGGAAATTAATTACAATTAATACAATATCTTCTCTATCTAGTATAATTAAGAGTTTTTGGTTCTTATTGGAGAGGTTTTTTTCTTTAAAGTCTCTTAGAAAAAATCTTTCCAATCTCTTCTTTTTCTTCTCACAAAGAAGGAGACTTATATTCAGTTCGTTGTAAGTAAATATTGTGTGTTTATCATCTATTTGAGATTTGTTGTATCATATGAGATAAACGGCAGTTATCCTAAACACTGGTAGTAGATAGTAAATTTATCTTAAGAGCAATGTATAAAATATATATCTCAGATTGATTTTACATTTCTCTTATCTTTTTTATTCATATATTAAATTAACAATTTTCCTAATTTTCTCACAACAAATATTCAGATAAATTGAAACTTATTAGAAAAAATTCTTGAAAGACCCACTAATTAAATGATTTTTTTTGTCACAAAAACAATCCACTAAATGAATTATGAACTCATCAACTAAACTCAATTATTAAAAAAAATATATCAAATTTTGTATATCAACACTCTACTATATAATTTGTAAATTAATTTTAATAAAATATAGAAGTCAAGCCAGCAATATTGAATGTCATCATTGAAATAATGTCCACCAGTCACGAGTTTAACAACTGGTTTCATAGGATAATTTTTCCTTTTTTAAGCTCTATGTACTATTTATTTTTGTAATCTTTATTAAAATATTAGTATTTTATTAGTCTATCTCTTAAAGTACTAAGAAATTTTTGGTATTGTTGTTAAGTGTTCCAAAAATATATTTTAAATTTTTTTATTTAATTGACTGAATTTTTAAATTTTTATAAATTATTTTTTTGAAATTTATTTTTAAAAAAATAATATATTTACTTGTTTCTATCTAAAAGCAGTTTTTAAAATTTAAAAAAATTATAAATATAAAATTTTTTTGAAAAATGTTTTTTTACAAATGTAATACGAAATCAATTCTAATACTTAATGCAGATAAAAAAGGTGATATAAAATAAGTTTACTATGTAAAATTACTTTTTCTTTATACAGGTCTGTCTTCCATCTTAATCATCCTCAATTAAGATTAATTATATCTAATGGCTTGGTTTTACATACTATGCCTATTCTTACAGTCCAACTATTTAAATTATAATAATTAAATATTTTAAAAATTATTTTAATTATAAAATAAAAATTGAGATAATTTTATATTATAAATAATATTTAAAATATTAAATTGTTATAATTTATATCGATGGAATAGCTTCGTAAATTTACCATGCCCTTACCATCCCTATCATTTTTTGGCATCACACGCTCCCTAATATGACATATCCCGTTGACTTAAATATCTTCGTTTTATGCCAACCATGAAATAATATTGTAAAAGCAAAATAACCCCAGCTAAATGGATTTTTATTTATCAATCAAGCTAATGATAAATTTCTTATATAAAAATCATAAAAGTATATTATATATATATATATATATATATATCACTAACTTGATTCATGCACGAAGATATAATGAAAAAATTAATTATTAATAAAAGAAAGCTAATTACTTTTTTTGTTTTTTTAACCTTTAAATGACTCCTATTCTTATTTTTATTACTATAGAATTCACATGAAAATAATAAAAGTATCAATTTGGCTTTGTAGGTTTGGCCTATACACTAACTACGCCTATCAAAATATATAAGGAAAAATTACATAAAAAAAAAAAATTGAAATTTACACTTTCTCTCACTTTATCAAATTTTAAAAAAATCTAAATTTAATTATATAAACTTTATTTTGATAACAAATTTTAACTTGGTTTTAATGAGATTCAATGTGATAATTATGTTTTACAAGTCAGTGTCGACAATAACTGTCGGTTAATTCTTTTAAATTTAAATCAATTTTCCAAGTAAGTGCCATATATAATTAGAATGAAATTTATTGAATCCAACACAATATTTGTTATGAAACTCAAAATTTATATAATTAAATTCAAATTTTTATAAAATAAATGTGAAAAATTACAAATTTCAAGATATTTTTTTGTAATTTTTCCTAAATAAAAGTATCAATTTGGCTTTGTAGGTTTGGCCTATACACAAACTACGCCCATATTAATCTCTATCATGTGACATTTCTCTCCTATATTGTGACAAAGTCAGTTGATTTTAATATCCTCATCTTCTGCCAACCATGTAACTATAACGAGAAATTAGATATATATTAATTCAATTAAGTGATATGAATTTATATTATATTTATATGAAATACAAAAATAATTAAATATATGTGATAAGAATTTATCTATAAATAATATGATATAAGAATTTTTATAAGAATATAAAAAAAAATGCAATAAAATTAGTATTAGAACCCCTCGTACTAAACTAGCACAAGCCCCCTCCACCACCTCCTCCTCAGCATGGGCACTCTAGAAGTACAAACACCATATTCCACCACCGCCAACGGCACTAAAACCACCGACCTAGAAAAACCCATCTCCGCCGTCAACAGCGACGACGTTTCTCCCATCGAGGAAGTCCGGCTAACCGTCACAAACACCGATGACCCTACCCTTCCAGTATGGACATTTAGGATGTGGTTCTTGGGTTTACTTTCATGTGGTCTTCTTTCTTTCCTCAACCAATTCTTTTCTTACAGAACAGAACCTCTTATCATCACCCAAATCACTGTCCAAGTTGCTACACTTCCGGTCGGCCATTTCTTGGCTGCTGTGTTGCCCAAGACTCAGTTCCGGATCCCTGGTTTCGGGTCAAGGATGTTTTCTTTAAACCCGGGTCCGTTTAACATGAAGGAGCATGTGCTGATCTCCATATTTGCAAATGCTGGAAGTGCATTTGGAAATGGATCTGCCTATGCAGTTGGTATTGTTACCATCATTAAAGCATTTTATCAAAGGAAAATCTCTTTCTTGGCCAGTTGGATTCTCATAGTCACTACCCAGGTAACAATTTTAGTTGTTGAACAATGAAGTTTCTTGCTTTTCTTGATTTCTGAAACTTTTCTTGGTTTGAAAAACCAGTAAAACTATATTCACCTTCATCTTATTACAAAAACTAAAAAGTTTGTTCCTTGGTAGATGTTATGTTGATCTTTATTTTTAATTTTTGTATTTTTTTCCTAAAAATTTAAAATTTTTAGTTGCTCCTACTTAGATATGTATCTCAAATTAATTTAGTTTAATAGTATTAAAATTTAATATCATCTCTAAAATTATAAATTTATTAGTTTAAATTCTAATAAGATTTTTAAAATTTTTAAACATACAACACTTAAGATTGTAATTTTAAGTTGGGAAGGATTTTTTTCTTAAAAGAAAAAGATCATCCCAATAGGTTTTTTTATTTGATCTATTTTCTTTATTTTAGAAAGTTTTCAATAGTTTTTTTATCTTAAAAATTTTGAGTTGAAAGTGAGTTTTACTCTCTACATATACAAAAGACAAATTTTACTTCCTATTCTAATTATAATTAATATATATCCACTTTTTATACATGTTTTATTCACTTTTCTTTTTCTTTATAATAAAAAAAATTATTTTTTTACTTTTGATTACAAAGAATAAAGTAATATGAAGAATACAAATACAAAGAGTCTATTGAACTTGTTTAAAATAATTTTTATTTTTTATATATTTAAAAATATCTAAAAATATTTTTTATTTTAATAAAAATTCTTTTTAAAATAAAAAATTCTGTTGGAGATCCTAAGCTATATAATTGCGATTTTCATGAGTGAACTTTCTTTAAAAAGGGGGAAAAAGGAAAACAAGAATCTTGGATTTGGTGGTGAGACATTTATAATTGCAATTTTGATAAGGGGGAGGAGAAACTTGGGTTTTTGCCTTTCAATAAAGTAATGATTCTGTAAAAAGATTAGATTCCACTCATTTCCAAAATGGGATTTATTTTTGTTTTTATTTTTTTAATTTAAAAAATTGAAAATGCTAATATAAGCCAGGTGGGCTGATGGATATTGGTAGGTATTAGGATATGGTTGGGCGGGGCTGCTGAGAAGGTATGTGGTGGAACCTGCTCATATGTGGTGGCCTGGCACTCTCGTTCAAGTTTCTCTCTTCAGGTAAGCATTCCCACTTTCCTCTTCATGATATTATTATTATTATTATTATTATTATTATTATTATTATTATTATTATTATTATTATTATAAAGTAAGAATTTTCCATAATTTATAATCAAATAAATAATACTCACCTTTATTGACTTAAACATGAAGCCAGTGAACTAGTGGCATATAAAGACATGTAGTCAGTGATTTACTACAAATTTTAATTATTATTGCTTTTGTCTTTGATTTTTTCTCCATTAATTAATTAGAGTCGAATTGGGATTTTTATTCCACAGTTGAAAAAGGAGACTTTTATTCGTCACTTTATGAAAATTTTCCTATTTTTTGAATTTTGATCATTTAACCACTTGCACCCTTTGACGAGATAATAATAATAATAATAATAATAATAATAATAATAATAATAATAATAATAATAATAATAATTGTTTATTAAGCTACATTTTTTAGCATGTACAATATAAAGAATATTCAACGGAGCCATGGAAAGTTCTGAGTAATAAAATGTATATGTTTGACTTGTGTGATTTGCTGACAAATTTTCGAGAATTTATTAATATTTTACGATACGAAAATTTTTGACTTCAAAATTGAAAGAGACAAGTGAGATTCACCGCTACTACCATTATTTTACAATAGAATTGAACCCACAAAGAGCCCTTAACACTTCTAAAATTATGTTGGAGGAATGCTAATTGTCCCACCATCTGTTCAACTTGCATTGAAATAGCATATATTGCTCAACTTGTATTAATATACTAGTATTTTAATACAATTGGTATAAAGTGTTACGAAATAAGTTGGGTTATATAGCATTACTGACAATGTTATCTTTAATTGCCGTGAATTTTAATTATGTAATAAATTGATTAAGGAGGTGTTTGTCAAGGAAACATTGAGTTTGAGTAAGATGGTGAAAGGTTTGAAGACCAAATTCAGTGGAGTTTGTCTATTTTTCCTTTGACACCATTTGGATTTGGAGAGAAAATTAATTTTCTGTTTCCTTTGGACTCTGTTCTTCATACAAAACAAGAAAGGCGTAGATTTCCACTCTGTTTCCCCCCATCTGTTCTTCCTTTATATATCATTATCAGCTTTTACGAGTTATCCTAATGGATACTATTACATACCGATATATACAAAGAGAAGCAATGGCTTTAGGAAAATAAAATATAAAGTTGAGGAAAAAAAAAGTTAAAAAGATGAACTAATGTCTGTGTTAATTCTCACAAAATTTACAGGGCATTACATGAAAAAGAAGATAAAAATCAAGGAATGACACGGGCAAAGTTCTTCCTGATTGCATTAGTTTGCAGTTTTTCCTGGTACGTAGTTCCAGGGTACCTATTCACTACACTCACAAGTATTTCATGGGTATGCTGGGTGTTTTCAAAGTCAGTAACAGCACAACAACTTGGCTCAGGCATGAAGGGCCTTGGACTTGGAGCTGTCACCCTTGACTGGTCTGCTGTGGCATCCTTCTTATTGAGCCCCCTCGTTAGCCC
>CATIWF010149534.1:0-16021 GCA_949630135.1 Balakata baccata | reverse complement strand
ACAATTAATCACTTCATGTAAGAAAAGCCTATAACATAACCATATATTTAATTCATTCATCTCCTTTTGATATCATATCCATACCATAACAATCACGTAATTCATATGACCGTAAGTCAAGTCACGTTGCACATAGCACGTAATAATCGCATTACACATAACACGTACCAAAGAAATCGTTCGATAATTAAACTCACCTTTTCTTTTGCTAATAAGCCTCTATCTTACTGTCTTTCACTTTCTTGAGACTCTCCAATATGTTATGGACCTAATTCAATGTATACTTGATCAATTCGTAGCTAAATAAACTTAAACAAATTGAAGTATGCATTTTAAGGACCACTAATTAGACTCACCTTTTCTTTTGCTAATAAGCCTCTATCTTACTGTCTTTCACTTTCTTGAGGCTCTCCAATATGCTATGGACCTAATTCAATGTATACTTGATCAATTCGTAGCTAAATAAACTTAAACAAATTGAAGTATGCATTTTAAGCACCACTAATTAGGATTTGGTCTAAAGGTAGTGTGACCTTCATGTGTTCATTAGCTTATAATGTTTTCTATAATAGTCCATTTTGTATGATTCTTGTTTCTAATTAAAGCTAACATATAGGGATACTACATATCTAAATTTCAGACCAATTGGACCATTGTGGAATATTTTATTCAATTTACAAACATGTTCTGTTCTCTGCCCTATTTTTGACCATAGGCAGTTTTGAGACACCAACTTTGCTTCTTCATATCTTACAACGTGTAAGTCATATTTGTATAAAAATTTATATGCGCATAGATATGTTAAAATGGAACATTTTTCATGTTGACAACTTTCATCCATTCTACCTCTAAGGTCCTCATATGGTAGGGTAATTGGGACTGGTTAGAAACAGGGCTGGCATCCGGACCAGTCTGACTTATGAAAGCTATAACTCACAACATACATAACATATTGAGGTGAAATTTGTGCTAAACTTTAGCTAAGACATATACCTATAACTTTTATGTTTTGACCATTTACAGATTATGTCTATAAGGAGCTCAACATTAGCCAACAACTGACTGGATCTGCCCAAAACACTAAGTAGGCAGCTCAAATGTGGAACATGCATAACTCTCTTGCTTATAACTCAACATCCACCCACAATCTGGCCCTGAAATTTGGTATACAACTAGATAACACATATATCTAGTCAAATTGTCTTCTTTAATGCTAAATTTCCTTTATTTCAAAAGTAATCATTTATTTAATTTTATTTTTAATATCTTGCGTCCTTATTTAAATTATAGCTAGACACGTACGACTTGGTCCTATTGCGATAAATCGACCCGTGTCAAGTCTATCTCGTGAATACGTTCACGCCAAAATCCCTGCGTATGCATGTGTATCGTGTGACAGACATTTATAAAATAAATATGTCCAAATGAAATGCATGTATGGATGGTCGAGAATGTTACATTCTATCTGTGTTACCCTTTATTCTAACTCTCATTCATACACCTCTTCTATATGTTGTGTTCTTCTTAGCAACATGATGAACCAAGAACCTATGAGTTATGGCTTTGATACCACCTGACGTAGTGGGATAAAAATCAAATATGTTGACTTGCACACAAATACCAAAAGTGACCTTTTATAACCAATTGATTCTATGAATACTAGAAAATAGGTAACAGAAGTCGTTGATTTCACTATGAAATACCGAATTTTGGAAAGAAAATAGGTTTCTCCTATTCAAAAACTCAAAAACTAACAATAATGAAAATATACCTATTTATAGTGTCCCACAATAACCCTAATTCTTAAAATCGAAATAAAAACAAAACAGAATCGAAAAACAACAAAACAATAAGATTGTAGCATGCAGAATTTTGTGGGTGTGATGACCGTCACGCCCATGACAACATGCTACACTTTCTACCAAGCACATCCTCGTCGTGCCTGAAACAATGGCAATTCTTTTCCTTCAGACCTTAGTGCATCGCACACGTGATGATCATCACACCTACAGTGCTACATCATGCTTGTATCGCCTTTAACATGCCAGTGTCACCTACAATGCCTATCCAAGCACTCGAAATACTCAAAATCTTGATCTTCAATCCTCTGAACCGCATCACAATCTTCCTAGTATATGTTGCTTCAAAAAGTCCTACATGATTTAGTTCATACCTTGACTCTTTTGCCTAATGGAAAAATTTTTTAGAAAATCACATTAACAACAAAATTACACGCATAAAGCATAATATAAAAACAAACTTAACATACATTTTATAGACTTAATATATAAATAAGTAATAAATTCAAACCAAGTTTTCATAATCAATATACCATTCATGCGCTAGGCTCAACCATGGATATAAAATCCGATGTATGTTGTGAGGGACCTAAACATGGGCTGCCTATCTTACTAAGTCAGTTTTTAGAAGCAACAATAAATTGCTGCCTAAAATTAGAAATGGACAATTGTTTCCACCAGTTATCCCAAACATGTTGTAGGGCTCATAATGGTTTCATGCCATAAGCTCTTAAGTTATGGATCCCAAGTAGATTCTTTCTGAAATTAAAAAAAAAAAACCAACATTTAAGATTTTTGGGATTGTAAAGATCATATGAGATTAAATATTTAAATCAAACTTAATTTTTGGTAGAGTATCATCCATAACATAAGTAACTTAATCTCATATACAAAGCTTCTAATAACCAATTCAGTAGAAAGCTAAGTAAATAACAAATCCATATACACCTCATCACATTTTTTACTAAATTATTTGAATTTTACCTGAAACTCAAATTAATAGAATTCATTCACATCATCAGGCACACTCTTTCATGCATGTCCTTTGTCAGTAAAAATAACCAAAAACTACAAGTAATAGTTACAAAAGCCGCATAGGATTAAATAAAACTTGTATTATGTATAAAACATAAACAATCAAGATATTGTTTTGTAAAAGACATGTTCAACCCCTTGTAATTGCCTATTTTTGTCATTTTGACCATTTAATGGTTTTTTGGTCAAAGTTGCCCCTTTCGCCTTTAAAATTTAAATTTTGTCATAATATGCCCCTTGATCAGCGTATGTATTTTATGTACCGATTTATTTCCAAAATGCACGTAATCATATACATGGTGGCTATATGTGTCATGTTTTTGAATTACAAGGGCTAGGTATGTCTGATGCCTATTTATCTTATATGTTCTTTTTTACTGGTGGTGCTGGAGAAATTGGGACCTAAATTTTCCAAATCATGAAGACCTACTATGACATCTCTAGGCAAATCTCATATCCGAAAAACACAAGAGAAGTTCTAGGCAAACTATAAGAACACAAACATGTAGAGGTGCTAACTTGAGGAGCTAGCTTGAGATGCTTATTATGGAATCTCATATTGGAAAGATTGAGAAATGAATGGTTTATAAGCCTATGCACCAACTACTAGCAATAACTTTGGTTAATTATTTTAGGTCATGTAGTTTGGCCATTTGCATATCATTGCATAATGGTTGGGCATGAGTCCTTACACCTACTTTTGCTATAATATTTTGAGATATGTACTTATTTTTCTAGAATTTGTTTTTATGGACATTATTTTCGATTTTTATTAAGCCTAAGGGGCAAATTTGCCCCTAAACTATATCTCATGAAACAAGTCACACCCCAAACCATGATTTAGTACAAAAAAGTCCCAAAGAAATGACTCAATACAAATAAGCCCTAAAGTTAAAAAAAAAAAAAAAGGGACAAATAAGCCCCCAAAATTTAAAAAAAAATGGTACAAATAAAACCTTGTATCATAAATGTATATTCCATTTTGTTGTTTAAGCTTTAAACTTTGACGGAATGACTTTAAACTTAAGGGACTTATTTGAACCAAATTTAAACTTAAAGAGCTTATTTATACTGAGCCATAATTTAGAGTGTGACTCGTTCCAATAGGTATAGTTTCGGAGCAAATTTGCCCTTTTTATTGTTTTGGATATTGTTTGAACTTTCTAATTTATTTTTATTGTAATATTGTACAGCTATTTGCATGATAATAAAAGGTATTTTGAATTAATTATTTTAGTGCATTATGATGTATGAGGAAGAAGTCAATTTTGAAACCTTTTTAAAAGCTATTGTTATAGCTAGAATATAATAAAACATCCTATTATTTATAACAAGTGAATCCAATAAGTAAAAAGAATTTTTTTTATTTATATCATGTATATGGATCCTTCTTTCTCTACTAATTGTTTGCTCTAATTTTACTGAGAAAATTTCATGGTTTGCCGAAATTTTTAATGTTTTCTCATATTTAACCCTATGTTTTTTTTTTAATTTTCATTCGTACCCAATTTTTGTCATTTGTACTTTTTTTCATTTCACATTTTTTATCAAAATATTATGCTCTATTTTTTCACAATATTTTCTTGAGTTTTGAATTCCCACCTCTCCATCTTTCCACATTTTCATAATGTGCTTTTTTGCTTATTCTTCATCTAATTTTTTTCTCTCTTCTTACTGCTTTTGCTTTCAATTTTCATTGAATTTCTCTTTGCAATCATTTTTTGAGTTTTCATTTTAATCTTAATGGCTGATGTTTTGTCTAAGAGAGCTAGAGTTTCTTTTGAGAAGTTTATTATTAAGTTTAGGAAACCTAGGGATACTTCTAATGAGGAATATATTCCTGAGAGTTACGAGCAAGTTATTTCAGAAAAAAAAGGAAGGTGAAAGTGTCGAAGAATGTCACTAACAAATATTTTGCTCTTGTGCCTACAGATGTTAGCGCTAATGTAAGTTTTCTTCATTTGTATGATTTTTTTAGTGATTTTGTGTGTTGTTATTTCTCTAATGTGTTATTTTAGATTGTTTATTTTATTAAAGTATTCTGAAAGTTTTCCTAAAGTATAACACATGTATGCTAATATGTTAAACCTTAAAACTTGAATATAAGGTTTGGTGAAGGCATGCACAATGTATACTGATATTATGCTATATACATTTTAATTGGTTGTGTTCAGATATATGATCGAGATATTCTAAAGGTATACCTGAGGTATACCAGACATTAACCTATGTATAGCTAAGTAGTTTTTAGTAAAGGTATTCTTAAGGGATATCCTATGTATAGCTAAGTAATTGTTAGAGAAGGAATTTCCAAGGTATACCTAAGTATACCCTACATTAACTTATGTGCATCTAAGTTGTTGTCAACTGATATATTACCTAGGTATTCCCAAAATATTCTAAACATTAACATATATTTAGTTAAGTAGTTGTCAACAGATGTATTATGAAGGTATTCCTAATATATTCTCATAGTTTACACTACATTAACTTATGTCTATCCAAGTAATTGACAGCTAAGATATTTCCAAAGTATACTAGACATTAACATATTTATAGTTAAGTAGTTTTGAACAGAGATATTACCCAGCTATTTCTAACATATTTCCAATGTATACTTAAGTATGTTAAACCCTAAACATGTTATATTGTTTCTTATTGATAGTGTTAATTTGTAAAAAAATGAATATTTATTTTTACTTTTTTCTTTTTTTTTGTTTTAGGATATGAAGTTGCTTGTGAATATGGAGAATCACTACTCTTGCAAGTTGTTATGCAATTTCACAAAGAAAATTTTTAATGAGAAGATGCTCAAATATTTGAGTAATGAGCAAATTGCAATGTTTTGTGAGACTTGCCTGGTTTATTACATTGACTTCTCAAACCTGAAATTGTTGACTAGTTTATTCATAATCTACTCTTATAGGAGATTGACCAGCCTAATATGGATGAGATGTGGTTTCTAATAGGTGGTCAGCATATGCCCATCTCAATTTTGAGGTTTGCTATTATTACTGGTGTGAAGTGTACTGGTTTGCTATTATTCCTAAGCCAAGTATCCTTCTACAAAAGTATTTCAATAATAGTGATAAGGTGATAAAGGCTACTCTTGAATAATTTTTTATTTCTAGAAGAAGGGACAGTGATGGGGATGCTGTCAAGATTACTTTTCTTTATTTTTTAGAATGTTCTTTTATTGGGTTCTCCTTTTTCAAAGCTGGTGCAGGTTGAGCATTTCCGCTTAGTTGAAGGTGATGACTATAACAGCTATCGTTGATGTAACACCCCTTAATATAACTAGAATCCTATCTAATTATACCGAAGGATATTACGATGCATGAACTGAAAACATTATAAATTTAAAACATATCAATGCACCATGGCCATGATGACTTACTAAATAAAACATCCATGCATGAAATATTAAAAACTTCCTTAAATTACATCACTGGCTTCACTAGCCAAAAATTTTACAGACTTTATGAGGAGTTACAAATTTGCATGTCCTTCATGCCTAAGGCATGTACAAATGTAACTACTTCCACCCCTTTAAATACAAAAGAAAATCAAAAGTAAAGTATGAACATATCACCACCCCTATGATTGTCCCCAGCTCCCTAATGGCTTATCTTCTTGTCAATTCTTCAAACTATCTACAACATGTGTAGGAGATGAAACATCCACATGCTAAGCAATCCTGCATAGTGGAACATAAAATCGTACAATCCACATGTATACATATATATACCACATAAGCATATATCACTTACCATGTTTATATCATTATGAAAAACATAACATGTTTGTACACACTTAATAATATAAACCATATCTATAACATAAACATAATATTATAATATCACACATTGAAAACATTCCAAGCTCCACCGAGCTTCCCTAGTCAAGAGCGCCCAAATATCGGGCCTCAAGCTACCTTAGTCTTACACAAATAATGGTTAATGGCACCCAAATACAGGGCCTCAAGCCACATGAACCTCCTAACATGGTACCATGTTTCAATCTATCCTTATTTTTAGGTTTAAAACCCGATATAATCACCTTATTTCATGACTAATATAATTTCACACATATAAATAAAGATACACATTGAATACCATACTTCACACATTACAGATTCATCAACCAAAACTTACAGATTCATCACTTAGACAATGCAGATTCATTATTTAATACTTACAGGTTCAACATCCATACTTTACTGATAATATTAAGTATTATAAAACACAACCAAAACCACCATATTCTTTACTTATTCTACTATCAATTATCATTCTATATCCCATCTTAACTCATTTTCTTGTTATTATTACCATTAACTACATTTAATCTCATTTTATTTATTACCGAATCAACATTTATGTCATATACAACACATACAAATCTTATACCCATGAAGATTGTAATAGAGATATGTACAAACCTTCACAAAAAGCCTTCCTTGATCCACCACATCCAGATCAAGCTTGGTTCTTTCCTTTTGATCGAGGTCCTTCTTCCACATCGTTACCTAAATACCATAACATCACTTTTAGCTACAAAAACACCCATGAAATCATTCAACTCACCTCAAGGAAAGTCTTTCCCTAAGAAAACCCAAAAATCCCTTCTTCTCCACAACTTCACACAAGTGGGTCATAACCCCTTTCGAGTAACCACAACCATAAACTCTAAAATCAACACAAGAAAGTAAAGAAATCGTGTCTCCTTACCTTTTGAAGACCAAGCTAGGGTTATTAGGAAGAAAAACCCAAGATTCCTCCTTTAAGCTCGAAGTTCTTTTTCTCCCTAACTTCTTTCTCCTTGATTAAATATTCAAATCATAACTTAAATCTTCTTCTAATATGTTTGGTTTATGTTTAAAGGCTTAAAAACCATCAAATAACCATTGGGAAGGATGTTGAAAATTCAGTTAAAGTGAGTTAAAATGCATGAAAAACCCATTTATACAGTCCCTTTCACGGCCAACCTAACCATGATGTCTAGCCGTGAACAATTCTTGTCAAAAAGCCTAAAACACGACCTTTACAGCTATGAAAACCCACTTTCACGGTCATGAAAAATCATATTCATGGTCATGACAGTTTTCAACATGATTGTGACGTTGGAGGTGAAAGGGCATAACTTTTTCCTATGATCAAATTTTTCCGAAATTCCACTTCTAAACAACTCCTAAACATAAACACAAACTATTCATGGTCGTTGGACACCAAAAGAAATAAGTTATCACAAATCAATCATCACATAAAATGGGTTCACCATCACACAAAATGGGTTCACCACCACACTCACAACTCAAGCTTACACACACATTGCTCACTTCAACTCTTTTGCCATTTTCTTATTTATTAACATTTTTATACATATTCTCCCTTTAAACCAAGCCCTACTTAACAGGCATTACAGTTGAGGTAAGATTGTTTACTTGGTGACTATCAATTCTTTGAAGGGGAAAGTCCATGGTAAGGAGAAGAAGAACTACAAAGTGATTGGTTTTCCATTAGCCCTTCAAGTTTGGTTTAACGAGTGTGTTGACACTGCTGATTGGAATCTAGCTACTCATATTAGGAAGTCTATCTCTTTAATTCTAAATTGGTGTGATTCTAATATTTTTACACCTTCAATTAAGAAGATGCAAACTTCATATTTTCAGAGGAAGGCTTCTCTGGTAAAAATTCTTTATTATTTTCTTTTTCTTTTTGTTTTTTTAGGTCAAGTAGAAATTTGTGCTTCTGGGTATTTTAGGATTTTGTGATTTAACTTATTGATTAGTACGTAAAGTAATCCAAGGTATACCCTAGGTATTCTAGAGATATACACTATTGAGGCCAAGATATACTTGAGTTATACTCATGGTATTCCTTATGTATACCATGTTTCTAAGTTTTACTCGAGATATTCCCTAAGTATATCCTAGGCATTTTGGGGATATACCACATTTAAATCAATATATACTTAAGGTATAGTTAAGGTATTCCCTAGGTATACCAAAGTAAACACATATTACTCTAAAAGTGGATCAAAAGTTACTAAAATTATACCCTGCAATTAGTATACAATTACATAGTTTTATTATTTTTTATGTTGCATTTCTCATTATGCTTGTTTGTTTGTTTGTTTTTTGTATTTTAGATAAATTTGAAGAACATTATGCCTACTAATGATGAGAGGCAGAGTTTGAGAATTAATAATCTATTTACAAAGACTTCAAAAGTTGTTGAACAATTAATTCCATCTAGAAGTGATATTATGAGGATAATTGATATCGTGCCAGCTTCTTCTTCATGGCATTCTGATAAGAAAATGTATAAGATGCTGAAGGATATGCGCATGAGGCAGGGTAGGATTGAGAAGGAGCTAGGCACTTTGAGATCCTTCCTTGAAGAAAGGTAGAAGAGATTCTTGATTGTTTTTGCTCTCTTAAAGCAAGGAAGAAGAAGAAGTTAAGAAGAAAGATGACGAAACTGAATCTGTTAGTAAAGAAGAGGAAGAAAAGAAATCTGAGTTTGAAGTTGAGGATGAGAATGAAAAGGTTGAGGATGGAGATGATGAAGATGTGGATAAGGATAGTGATAAAAAGGATGACGAGCATGATGAGGATAATGGTAAAAAGGGTGATAGGAATGATAGTGATAATGATAGAAAGGATAATGGGAATGATGGTGCTAGTGTAGGAAATGTACAGAATGAATTTAGGGATGATAGAGGAGTTGAAGTAAAAGATAGTAAGAATGATGAAGGAGCTGATAATGTTGATGCTACTAAGGCTAACGAGATTAATGATGAAGGACTTGAAGCTAAAGGTGTTGATGAGGATGATGATGAAGAAGAACAAATGACAAATCCACTTCTTGTAGTTCCAATTGTCGATAATAAAGAGTCTGTAAGTGATTGTGTTTTTGTGCTAGTATTTTAGGCAATACTTGTCATTTATAACATAAAGATTTTCCAAAGTTTACTGATTTTATTAATGTATATTTTCTGTAGGATTTGGGTGTTGAAGTTAATAGAGACATGTTCTTTTTTTTTTGTAATGAGCCTGTGCTAAATGAGATAAAGAGGATTGAGGAGATTAATATTCTGTCTAAGGATATTATGGGTGTGAATGATTCTATTTCTGAAAAAATGTAAGTTTTTTTTTTTTAGATTTAGTTAGTTTGCAGTGTATTTTAGTGAGATTTATGGAGGGTATACCCAAAGTATTACTAAGATATACCCATTATATTACCCAATGTATGTACAAGGTAAACCTAAGGAATACCGAACATTAACCTGTGTATGTGTAAGTTGTCAGTAGAGGTATACCAAATATTCCTAAGGTATACCCTATATATCGAATATTAACCTATATACTCCTAAGTAGTTGTCAGTAGAGGTATCCCTAAGATATACCCATCATATTCTGGTATACCATGGGTAGACTGACATTAACCTTTGTTCACCTAAGTAGTTAGCCCTCAGTTATTCCCAAGAAATACCCAATGTATACATGATATTAAGCTATATACACCTTAGTAGTTATCAATCCCAAGGTATTCCTAAAGTATATCAAAGTTCCTAAATGTTACCCTTTATTAACTGTATATTGACCTAACAATTGTAGTGATATTTTGTTTTTGTTTTTTTTTAGAATGTTAGAGATGTGAAATATAGGTGTTTCATAAAAACACTAATTCATTTTTTTTTTAAGATGACAGGGTTCTTAAGAGGATTGATTTGATTGTGAAAGGCCATGAACATTTTTTGAAACCTAGTGGTATATATTTCTTCCTATATTTAATTTAAGTTATTGTTATTTTGCACATAATGTGTTTTTATGTATATCATTGTGTTTTAATATGCAAATCATGTTGTTGTTGCTGGTGATTCTTAACCATCCTTTAATTTGCTCATTCCTACCTCGGAGAGTCAAGCAGATAAAAAGGATTTTCATGCAAAAAATGAATCTAATGATGATATTGAGGTGCCTACTTATGTTGCTGATGTTGAGGTTCCTCCTGCTGCTAATTTTGAGGTGCTTACTAATGCTGCAGATGAAAATGTTAAAGATGCTGATCTTCAGGTACTTAGTGCTACTGTTGAGGTGCCTACTGCTACTACTGATGTTGAGTTGCCTACTGCTGCTGCTGATTAACCATCCTTTAATTTGTTGAGTCCTACCCTAGGGAGTGAGGCAGATAAAAATGATGTTCAAGATAAAGATGTTACTGATGATGATCTGCAGATGCTTAGTGTTGCTGCTGCTCTTGAAGGGGGACTTGTTGCTTGCAAAAGGAGGATCAAGCCAAGTGCTTATACGAAGTCTCCTTTCACCAATAAATTTGTAGCAGCAAAATCTAAAGGTTCTAAGTCAAAAGTAAAATTGACCATTTCATATTCTTTCAATGATATTCTTGATGATGGACTTGTCTATTCTAATCAGTTGGCTCTCAAAAAGTGGGTTGGTAAAGGTGTTTTGAAGCGTATTATGTAAGTTTTTGTAACTTTAAAACATATGTATAGGTGTAGTTGTTAGTAAAGATATTCCCTTAGTCTACCAAAGGTATATCTAGGTATACCAGACATTATAACCTGTGTATAGCTTAGTTGTTAGCAGAGATATTTCCAAGGTATACCTAGAGTATTCCTGAGGTATATCGAACTATATAACTTATGTATAGATATAGTTGTTAGCAAAGATATTCCCTCGGTATACCCAAGGTATACCATACTATATAACTTATGTATAGGTGTACTTGTTAGCAAAGATATTCCCTTGGTATGCCTACGCTATTCTAGAGATATATCGGACTATATAACCTATGTATAGGTGTAGATGTAGTTTTTATTATTTTTTTATTTTTATATTTCTTCTATTTTTTTGTTTTATTAATATTGTTTTCACTATTTGTAGTGCAAAAAAAATATAGAGAGAGCTGGAGAGAATGAGTTTAGTCCTTTGGATTTCAATGTGGTTAGTGCTGAAGATAAGAGCTAGTTCTACTGGATTTGCACTCTAAATTGTTTTTTGCCTGATACTATAAGTTTTCTAATTTTTTATATTACCTACTCGTTTTTTTTATATTTTAATGATGGTTTAAAAGCACCTAAGGTTTTATCCAAATTATACCATAAGTTAGGTATTCTAAAGGTATACCGTACTATATGACTTGTGTATAACTATGTAGTTGTTAGCAGAGATATTCCCAATGCATACCCTAGGTAATCCTAAGGTATACTGAACATTATAACCTATGTATAGCTAAATAGTTGACAACAGATGTATTCCCAATGTATTTCCTATACATTCCTAAGATGTACTAGATATTATAACCTATGTATAGCTAACTAGTTGTCAACAGATATATTCCCAAGGTATTCCCTACATATTCTCAATGTACATAACACATTCAATAAAGATGTACAAGTTTTCTAATTTTTTTAGGAAAATTACTATTTACCCTCTGTAATTTGACATAATACACTAGTACCCTCTAAGGTTTGAAAAATATACAATTTGCCCCATTTAGTTTGATATAATACACTAGTACCTCCCTGAGGTTTAAAAATTATACTATTTACTCCTAAAGTTTTGACATATTGCACTTGTACCTTTCTACAAGTTTGATTTACTGAAATAATACTTTTTTTAGCAAAAGAGAATATTCTTTTTTACTAGTGTATTTTATTCTTTTTAAACATTAGGGGTTAAGAATGCATTATGTCAAACTATAGAGGGCAAATAATATATTTTTCAAATCTCAGGGGGTTACTAGTGTATTATGTCAAACTACATATGGTAAATGGTAATTTTCCCTTTTTTTTTATTATCTACTCTATTATACATTTTTTTTGTATCTTAATATTGGTTTAAATTATCCAATGTTTTATCCAAATTATACTAGATTTATACCCAAGATCTACCCCAGGTATACCCATTTTATAACCAAGTATCTTAAGTTTTATCCAAGGTATTCCCAAGATATATCCAAAGTATACCTAAGGTATACCCATATTAGTGTATGTTACACAAACATTATGCATTTTTACTGACATTTAGTTTATTTTTTTATTAATTACAGCACATTGATGTTATCTTTTACTACTTTAGAAAGATAACTAACATTGGAAGGGAATGTCCTATCAAGTTCACCACTATAGACTGCATTTTCCATTCCTAGATTCATCCATTGTACAAAAAGTATGAGCAGGCTGAAAAAGATGCTTCAGTAGTCAGCAATGTTGATGATGTAATTGTTAAGTGTATGTTAGGACTAATGATTGAGGCAAATACATGGATGTAGACCATGTTCTTTTTCTTGTTCATATGGCATAGAAAGAACATTGGATCCTTGGCAGGCTTAGTTTTAAACGCATATGCATTTATGTGTATAATTCTTTGTCAACTATTCAGCAAAGTGTTGCTGCAACTGCTGCAATAAAGCCACATTATGTGTTGCTTCCACTATTTCTTTTTTAGACTGATACAGTTGGTCTAAAGACTCAAGATTATATGAAATCCATAGTGTATGCCAACAAGGAAGCAGAAACACCTTTTGATTTGGGGAAAGTTGAAAATCTTCCATAGCAAGAATCTGTGTGAGTATAAAATGCCTTTTGATTAGGTACAAGTTGAAGATGCTTTTGATTTGGTGTAGTCTAATTTTTCTTTAATTTTTTTTGTTGTTACAGCACATTTGCATGTTTATTTGCTGAACATATCAACCATGGCAAGGGTATTCCTAGAATTGTTGACATTCAGGGTTACAGGACTATGTTGGTTGTGTCATTTTAGAGATATGGTAGAGCTAAAATTTATGGTGCAGACAAAAGTGGAGGTAAGGATGACAATTATAGATCTACTAAAAAGATGAAGATGGGATGATATATTGCTTTTTATTTTTTGAGATTGATATAATTTAAATATTGTACAGGATTACTTTGATGAGATTTATTTTGTTTATATGTAGTATGTACTCTTATTTCAAATTATGATGTATATATGAATACAATTTTGGCAGATTTTTTGTTGTTTTATGATTTTCACAATTTCTTTTTTTTTTTTTATGTTTGATGGGTATACTTTCCTTATAATTTTGCTAGTAATTTTTGTGAAATTTTGTGGAAATTTGGGTTACCTAAGGTACACAAATGGTATACTTATGGTGTTCACATAATATGCCTAAGGTATTTTTGAGGAATTACTTATGGTATACCAAAGGTAATTACAAGGTATACTCAAAGTATATCGGACATTAACCTATGTATAGAAAGAAGTTGTCAACAGCGTTAAATACATTGGTATACCCAAGGTATGTCCTGTGTATGCCCAATATGTTACTCAAGGCATACCCAAGGTATTCACATGGTATACCCTAAGTATTCCTAACATATTCCAAAGGCATACCCAATGTATTACCGATATTAACTTAAGTAGTTTTTATAAGAAGTATTTAGAAGGTATTCCTAAAATGGACTTTAGATCATGTATTCCCTAGTAGTTGTCATTTGTCAAAAAAGTGGTATCCCTAAGATATACCAAACATTAACTTATCTATATACTTTAGTTGTGAACAGAGTTACTACCAGGTTATTACCAAGGTGTACCAGACATCAGACTTTTTACATATTAGTTGTGAGTAAAGGTATTCCTAAAGTATACCCAAAGTATTCCTAATGTAAATCAAATATTAAGCTTTGTATGGCTATGTTAGCACAGGTATCCTAAGTTGCTTATTCTCATGATATTCCAAAGGCATACCCAAGGTATATTCAAATTTATAATTTTGAAGAGATATGGATTTGATTATTAATTTTTATTATTGTTATGAATACTTAACCAAATCATATTCTTCAAAACTCTTAAAATTTATTAAGTATTAAAACATAACATTCTTTATATTGCTACATTTATACATGTTTTCTTATTGTATCCAAGATGTCCATATTTGCTACATTTGTTATGATTTTTTATGTCCCATGGTGCTTATACCCTTCTTTTTCTTGGTCTTCCATCCTTTACTCTTCGTTGTGGTGGTCTTACTAGTATTTTTTCAACTTTTCCAAGTTGATTGGCTATCAAGTGCATGTACAGTTCCATCATATATTGCCGGTAGATTTTCTTTTTTACAGAAATGTGAGCAATAAGGATACAAATCTTGGTTGATATGGTTTAAAGCTGCTAATGCATGGGGACATGGTAGCTTATTAAGTTGAGATCTTCTACAGGTACATGTTCTTTGTAGTAAATTGACAATGAACTTATTTTCACATTCACATACATTGAATAGTTTATCATATGACCCGTTTGCCTGCATGTATAGAAAAGATTTTTTTTTTTTTTGTTAAATTTGATGTAAAGATAAACTAAAGGTATACGGAATGTATTCCAAAGGAGTACCCAAGGGATACCAGAAATTTCGTTAATATTTAAGACTCTATATACCCAAGGTATACCCTAGATATTTCCAAGGTATACACTATTTATTCCCAAGGTGGCTAGATATTATCAAAATATTTCAGATTATATGTATCATATGTATTACCAAGGTATACCTAAGGTAACCATAAATTATGCATAATTAAATGTACCCAAGGTATGCGAAGGTATTCCAAATGTATAACTAAGGTATACCAGTCATTTGCTGAATATTTAATAGCTGAGAGAAATTACCGACATTTTCAATGACTTGTGGTAGTTTTCTATTAGCATTTATTCAAGCTTTAATGCTAACTTTGTGAATGTTGCTCTTGCATTATTTTGATTTTATGTCCAATCTTGCACTAAACCTCTTAGATACTCTAGTAATATTGTGATTGGTATCTCTCTTACTATTTTGTAGGCTACATTCATTGATTCTGCTATATCAGATGTCGTTACTGAGTATCTATTGTTGGTTGCAAAAGCTTTGGTCCATTTGTGGTACCTAACTATTGTTAAATAAGGTCTAAGCCTTAAATCTATGTTGTCCAACTCTTTTGTATACCTTTCAAATTCTTCTAAAGTATATGCATTTGCTGCTTTGATGAATGGTTGTAAGATGTTCTTTTGATCCGGACAAAATCGACGAAACGGAAGAGATCCAAGTGAATGGAAAGGAAAAAACAAAGGATGAATTCTATTTTAAAGAGACATGCTATAAAAATAGACCACTTTACGAAACTTTTTATCTGGATGGGAATCAAGAAAA
>CATIWF010149525.1:0-16560 GCA_949630135.1 Balakata baccata | reverse complement strand
TAAGTTGATAAAATTCTTAATCCATATTTAAAATGTAGAAAATGATCATTTATGTATTAATTAAATGAAAAATGTATTAAATGCATAGTAATATATAATATTTGAAAAAAAAAACAATAAAAATAAAAACACAAAAATTTTATAGATAAAATCGAAAAAATCTTTTAAATGTTAGTGATCCATGTTAGTGATCCGTACAAATCCAACGGCATCTTATGATCATTATTTTCACCCATCTCAATCACATGGTTCACTTTTATATAAATAATTTTGGAGTAAAATTAAATTTATATAAATTTTAAAATATTTTTGTCAAAATATTAAATCAAATATTAAAATCTATATTATGAAATATAGAAGTTGAAAATCTTATATCCCTTATTTTTTTCGTGTAAAAGAATTAAAAAAATTACTTATGATTTGACATAATATATTAGTATATTTCTTGAGTTTGAAAAATATACAATTTATTTTTTATGGTTTTATATAATACACTACTATTTTGTGAAGTTTGAAAATTATACTGTTTGTTTAGGAAAGTTTGATAAATACTATTTAATGAAGTTTGAAAATTATACCATTTATTTATAAAAGTTTGATAAATTGCACCAATGTCTCCTTAAAATTTGGTGTACTGTACTAATATTCATGAAATTTGATATATTATACTAGTATCTCCATAGTTAAAAAAAAAAATTCTTTCCAAAGGACTGTATATTTAACGGAAATAAAATAAAAAAAATAAATCATATATTTTTTAAATTTCAAATATAAAAAAAAAAGTTTTTGACTTTAATATATTTATTATTAATTTATATTTGGGCCGCAACAAGGTTTTTACTTGATTATTTGGGCCAACACGTCTCATTTCCTTCAAATGCTAAACTGAAAGCAGATCCAGCTCATCCCAAGATTTCGTGCTGAGACTTCTTTTTAAATATACAAAATTTTAGAAGGCGGTTTTTAAAACTAAAAAAAAATATGTATTGTCGAAACAAAATCTTAATATTAATATAATTGAAGTATGTGTTATAAATATGTAATCAGCCCAACTACCACGAAATTGAAGTGATCATTAATATGTGCTTTTGTTCAGCAAATGAGGCAAATTCTTGTTTGCTTTATAAGTACCAATAATCTTTATATATATATATATATATATAGCGGTCAAAACGGCTGTCTTTGAACATTCTCGCTGCCCTTTTTCCTATCATAAGCTTGAACTGTTTTTTTCTTCATAAAATTTAAATTTTGAATTCAAACTCCCAGCTTTTGCACATTGAATTATATAAAAATTAATATAATTATTTCAAAACCCGATAATACATATTATTTTCCTCTCATAAAAATATGCCTACTTTAGTTTTCTTTATATTTATTTTAATTATTATAATTCATTTTTCTTTTCAAAAACATAGTTGTTTTCTTTATTTATTTTTAATATGCTTTTAATCAATTTAATAACATAATGCTATTTCGAAGTAACTAAAATATATACTTTTAATCGTTTCAATTAAATTTTGTTAAATTGAGTGAAAATAGATTAATTAGTTGAGACAAGCAGACTAGTCTAGTTGTCTTCAAGATTTCGATAATTGCAAAAATTATTGGAAAGGAACTAGCGAGTTGATTTATGCAAGCATTCCTTTTTTTAACTTTCATTTTTTTTTAATATCATATTTAATCCACCTCAAAAAAATATTTAAAATAATTGTATAAACAAAATTAAAATTCAATACATATAGTAGAATGCTTTTTAATACTTTTATTAGGAGAAATTCTAGTCTTTTTGTTTTTTCTCGATTTTTCTCATGTTTTTTTAACCATTCATCTTTGTTAAGAAAAAAAAAAATGATTTTTGGCTATTCTCAATTTGAAAATCACCCATTTACATTTTTTTATCAATTTATTTCTAAAATAAGTAGTTATTTCACATATATATAAATTAATTTTGATTATTTTATTTTTTATAATTTTATTGTCTTGTTACGATATTATATTTTTTTTGTGAATGATGCAAACGGATAAAACATATTTGATCAAACAGATATAACAAAACAAATTATGATCGTTGGTATGTTGTAAAACTGTAATTATATGTATTATAGTCGCTATAATATTTTCAAATGTATAGACATTGTGCTGATTTATTATATTATTAATCTGAATATTGTGAATATTTTTACTATTTCATTCTCTATAATTTTTAACAGATTTATATCTATATATTAATAAATGAATTAATAAAATTATTTTTATGATAAAAAAATCCAATAAAAAAAACTTTGACAACTGGCTAAGTCGGTGCAATGTAGGCATTGGTCATGTTGATTGGGGTGTGGGGTGGCACTATCCAATTCCTCCATCCATATATTTCTTCTAGATATTTGTATTTATCTTTTACCTAAAATTTTGTAAATATTGTTGCATACCACTCTGCCATCTTTCCTCTACTCTCCAACCTCTGTTTCTCTGTCATGCTTACACCCACACCAAATTTGAAAATTTGAAATAATAATGATAATAATAATAATTACTTCACATTAGACCTTTTCTTAGTACGCTAATTACAACAAGTGCACATTTTGTCTACATACATGCTTCCCAATACAATACATTAAGTTTATTATAATTTTCTTAATTAATTAATCAAGCAACACAATGTCA
The DNA here is from genome assembly GCA_949630135.1 of Balakata baccata. Classification (NCBI taxonomy): domain Eukaryota; kingdom Viridiplantae; phylum Streptophyta; class Magnoliopsida; order Malpighiales; family Euphorbiaceae; genus Balakata; species Balakata baccata. The sequence continues at coordinate 13,893 of CATIWF010149525.1, read as the reverse complement.
ATATAATATATCATTGGGTTATAATTAAATAGCCTTAAATTAAAGTCAAAGGAAAAATATAAAATGTATTTAATATTCCATAATTTATACACCCTTAACTTATAATTTTAATTCTTTACATTTTTTATTTAGAGCCGTGACTCGACTATTGAAAACTACACTATTATTAAGTTGTTGTCAATAATGAGATAACAATCTCCTCTCCCTGCCACACCATTAATATGTTCACGTAAAAGGTTAGATTTTTCGTATGCATTGATTCACGGATGATCTATCACTTCTTTAAGTTACTTGAACAATTTTCTCTTTTGTTGATGAGGATGTGACACTCTCTCTTTATGTAGCCACGTATAAAGCATTTTTTCGGGAAAATTTTATTAATTGTATTCTAATTATCTAAATTATAATAATTCAAATTTTTAAATATTATTTTAGTTATAAAATAAAAATTGAGATAATCTTATATTATAAATAATTTTTGAAGTAAGATACTGTCGGTAAAATTTATAATATTGTTTCATATTTGTTGGGTTACCATTTTTTTTTTATCCTACATGAGAAAAACCCTCCCACCGAAAATTAATTAATCCATACATTCATATATAGTTACTCTTTCACCTTTTTGTAATTCCACTTTTTTTTTTATTTTAAATAATTTGTAGCACATTGAGGGAATTTATTAAGAATTAAAATACTTAATTTCAAATTTTAAATGTATTATATATATATATATAATATTCGAACTCGATATATCTAATTGAGAAAGAATTTTTATCATACAATCTCATCAACTGGAGGTAAATAAATTATTTTTTTCAATGTAAGTTAAACTTATTTTGTATTTCAATATATTGCATGTGGTGGAACAGCAAAACTATGTAAAGTGTTATTGCAATTAAAATTAATCTCTCATATATTGTTATTAATGGGTGAGATTATTTGATAAAATAAAAGAGATATATTTAGTTATTGATTTATTTGTCATTAAAATCAGAGAGAGGTATTTAGTCTATTTTTAAAAAAATTATTGATTTATTTATAATTAAAACAAAAAATGAAAATCTGAAAAGCCTCCCAGCTCCGGGATCCTGAGGCGCGCATACAGGCAGTAAGATCTTAAATATGAAAATGAAAATAGAAGAAAGTACAAGGGTATTTTAGTAATATCAGGTGAATGAAAAGCGCCGGATTATTAGCCTCGTGATTACAGATCCAGGGAAGGAACTATGGGCTCCACTTTGTTTCCTTCGGTCGGTCTTCTTCCATTCATCAACCCATTCACCTTAAAAATAAAAAAATAAAAAAAACTATAAAGATCATAAAAATTCAAAAGAATTAATAAATACAAGAAAAATAATTACAGAAAATAAATAAATAAACAACTTTAGAAAGCTGACAAATTTACAGTAGAATGTATTTTAAGACTTTAATTTTACCAGTCTTTTTCGTTTTTTCATGTCCATTTCTTTAAGTTAAATTATGAGACTGCCTTTCACTTTCAGTCTCACTCCTTTTAACATTTACAAAAATCGATTTTCTCACTACATATCAGATTTTGATTAGATAATGCTTAACTATAAATTTTAAATTATTTTAAATTTTATTGATTACGAATAAAATTAATATTAATATAAAATTTTAATTGATTAACCGAAAACACATGTCTAAAAAAATATCAAATTTCTCAATTGGTTGCAATTTGACCTATCAATCACTGTTGCCTTTGCCTGCCCCTCCTTTATCAAACTCACTCCCGTTTGGTAATTACCATATCTTAAATTAAGATTTCATGCCACTTTTTATAGTCTAATTGTCTGTCTCTTCTTAGATAATCTCTCCATCACACACTCTCATTTACATTTTATCTAATCAAATATTAATCATAAATTATAGCTTAATAATATTATTGATTTAATGATCAAACCATCAAATTTTAAATCCGTATTTAAGTAAAAATTTTATAAATGAGTTATATATTAAAATCTAATGTCCATTTTTCCGTTGATTCGTGTAATTTTGTTAATTATTTTATAAAACTGACACTATCGATTTTACGATACTAATACCAATATATTACATTTTTCATATTCAAACACTTGATTGGTATTATCAAATACTATCATTCTAATATTTATATAAATTAAAAAAAAAATAACTTAATTGGTATTATCATTTATAAAAAATTAAAAAAATTTTAAATTTAAATCTCATCAACACTATCTACTGATATTAATATAAATTTAATACTTAAATACAAATAATTGTATAATCCACGATTACCGGATATGATAATAAACCCAAAAAAAAAAAAAAAGTCAAGACTCGTTAATTATATAGCTTTACTTATTTGTTTGTTTCCTACATGACATGGCATTTGTGAAGTTTTTTTTAACACTAAATAAATATTACTGTTAATTAGGAAAAAAAAATCATTAGTTTTATAGTTAATTAGTATACTAATCTTTCCCTCGGTTTTTTTTTTAATAGTAGTCTATGAATCTATAAATTGGTGGTCCAATTAACTTCTCTTCTTCTCTCTTACTCAAATTTGTCATTTTCTTTCTCTTTTCTCTCTCTTCAACTCAGTATGTCACAGCAGCTACTGCTGCTATCACTGCAACTTGCTCCTAAGCTCCTTCTTCTCCTTTTCAAACGCTGTCGTTTCTTCCTTTCCTTGCAAATGCTTAACTCTGCCTTCTTGTTCATCTCTTTTCCACTCGCATTGTGATTTCCCACTTTGATCCATTCCTATTACAGGCATATACGTCATCCTCTTTGAGGTAACTGTTTTCTCCTTCTTTTCTGAGTTTTAGATTTGATTCATGCTCTTTTTTTTTTTTTTTCCAATTTTTCCTCATTTTGAACCTGCAATTTGCATTTTAATTTACTATTGGAAGATTTATTTTGCTTTGGTTAATATTTTTTTTCCTGATATTTTTGAATTATGCAAGTGTTTTGTTATTTCTGGAATTTTGATTTGAAACGTGATGAGTTCAGCTGTATTTCTTGTGGTCTTCAAGTGCTGCTTTAGGAAGATATTATTCTGTCCACTTTTCTCTTCCTTCCGTCCTTTCTTTTTCCCTGCTTTTTTATTTCTTTGGATAATGACAGCGTTTGGTTGCCGGGAAAATGTCAGGACGCTGGGATTTTGAATCTAAAATTCTTCATTTTCTGGTGTTTGATGAGAAATTGATTGTTTTATTAACTTCAGCTTTTCAAATGTTGACTGGTTTGGTTGATGTGGTTAATGGAAGTGTTTGAGCTATATACGCATTTAAGAAAAAGAAGAATCAGCATTTGTTTTCTTCTTTTTTTTTTTTCCTGCTTTGCTACCCAATAGATAACATTTTGAATCTATATCTTACTTTTCCCCATTTTATGCACCGATCATGAGTATGACGTGTATTTACCATGAATTTCGAGGTTTTATTTTCTGTTTTATCCCGCTCTGAATCTGCTATTCTTTGACTGAGTTTGATGTTTTTAGCGTCTATGGGTCTTCAAATTATCGAAAATGTAGTTTTCTACTGAGTGATTTTTCTTGATGATTGAACATTTTTTTCTTTCGTTGAGCAGATTAGGTTCTATTTATATTTGAAGGTTGGATTTGTTCTCTTTTTTTACGAAATAGGGTTTATATTAACATGTATCATCTTTTGGCGTTGCCACATTTTGAATATTTCTTGGCTTTCAAGTGTTTCTCATTTTAATTTTAGTGCATAATTTCATTTTCGTGCAGTTTCTTTCTTTGTCTGTAGCTTATAGGGCTGACATTTCTTGAGTAACTTTACAGATAGTGTAACTTCTTTTTGTTGTTACCTTTGCACATTCCTTGTCGAAGTACATTTTGACAGTGATTTTTTTTTTTCTTTTAATTCCATCCAGAAAAGGAAGTCATTTGAATTTCTCACATGGAGCAATATGAAGTACTAGAGCAGATAGGGAAGGGGTCATTTGGTTCAGCTCTTCTAGTGAGGCACAAACATGAAAAGAAGAAGTGAGAACGAACCTAAAACTCTCCTGTTCTTCTTGTTTAACAGCCATATAAAATTCGTTGTTATGAAGCACAAGTTGTATCTAATGCTGTGTCCTTTTGGTGGTGAGTTTCATCTTTCATTCTGATTCTTTTGTTTTGTTAAGGTATGTGTTGAAAAAGATTCGCCTCGCCCGGCAGACTGATAGGTCACGGCGATCTGCACATCAAGAGGTCAATGTCTTACTCACTGAGCAATTTATCATCAGAACAAGTGACGTTATCTCTTTTAATATGTTCCTTTCTTATGTATTTGCCTTGCTGAAATTCGGCTAAGCCTTGTTCATGATTTAAAATAAGTTACAGCGTTCTTCTCAGAAAAACTAAAATTATGCTTGTGTTGGTGGCTTTGTTGTGTCTCCAAAAGATTTGTGATTGAAATCAGTCTAATACCTTTACACATGGAAGGTTGACCTTTATGTGATAAATAGTTAAATGCTATTTGATTTATCTGGATTAATCTAAGCTGGTTGTGATATGGCCTAAATGATATTTGAATCTACAAGCTTAACCTTTTTTCTTATGCAGATGGAGCTCATTTCTAGAATACAAAATCCATTTATTGTAGAGTACAAAGACTCTTGGGTAGAGAAGGTAATTCCTAATTTTGACTATTTGTTAGTTACAATGATTCATTTTACTGCGGATCCTTTTTGGTTTCTTTTCCTTGTCATGGTTTGAATGGCTAGATGATAGGTTCGAGTTGGGTGTATATGATGCTTTAATGACTTTACCGGAATTGTGTCCAGATCATCTTATTTGATAATTCCAGTAGACCGTCCCTTCTAAAATTAGATGTGCTAGTAGTTTGTATTTTCTCCTTCATTTGGGTGTATTCTGAATGCATTGATGTAGACTGGTTGTATTTATGAGAGATTTTCTCAAGATCCATTACCATGATGTCCTCTTAGATCCCTGATTCCCAGTTATTGCATCTTATTATGGTACCAAGACTTTGACTGGACAATCTAATAAGCGTTTGATATTAATACTCTTTTGTCAGGGTTGCTATGTATGCATTATTATAGGTTATTGTGAAGGAGGAGACATGTAAGTTTTACTTCTTGCTAGACTTGTAAATTCATATATGCTTTCTCTAGAAATAAAGATCTACAGAACTAGAATAACCAAGGTTACATGCATGCTCTTTTTTATGCAGGGCAGAAGCTATAAAGAAAGCTAATGGGATGCTTTTCCCAGAAGAGGTTTGTTTTTCCTTTCTCCTTAAGGGATCTCTATTCTTTGGGCAATGCTGTATTCGTTTTAACGGCTTTTGCATAATAAATGCAGATAATCATTTAATTATTGACTCTCTCTCCTTTTTTAAAAAAAAAAAATTTTTAGAAGCTCTGTAAGTGGCTTGTTCAACTTCTGATGGCACTTGACTACTTGCATATGAACCATATTCTTCATCGTGACGTCAAGGTAACCGACATATTTTGTACTTGGAATAAGCATTATATAGCTCTAATAGAATATCTGAAGTGCTGTATACTGATAACATCTCATTATTCTTTCAGTGTTCAAATATATTTTTGACAAAAGAACAAGACATTCGTCTTGGTGAGTCATATGATTTTGTCTTCTGATCATTGGTGCGGGCTTTATAATTTTGCTGAACATCTAATTTCCACACTGGTGCAGGTGATTTTGGACTTGCCAAAATATTGACTTCAGATGACCTTGCTTCCTCTGTTCGTAATTTGGTCCCTAACTGGGGTGATTTTTCAATTTCAGCTTCTTCTGTCTTAGATGTTATTTTCATGGATTCAGGTTGTGGGAACTCCCAGCTATATGTGCCCTGAGCTTCTTGCTGATATACCTTATGGTTCAAAGTCGGATATTTGGTCTTTGGGTAAGTTTTGGTGTGTGTATGCATAAATTACTTCCCTTTGATTTTTTTTTTCCTCGTAGCTGCATATTTGTTTATACTTATTTAAAAGATTGATGGCCAGGATGCTGCATATATGAAATGACTGCCCTTAGGCCTGCGTTCAAAGCCTTTGTAAGTTTATGGTATCATTTTATAGTTGCAGATGAAAAAATGTTCTTATTTTCATGCATGTAGAAAATATTGACATGCTACAAGTAGTAACAGGCATCATGATTATGTTTTCTTACCAACAATCATCGACATGTTTCTGTATTGTGTAATTAAACCTCTCGAAATTCTGATTCTATGACCTCAAGTATGGTAAGCATATGCCTAATTTGAGTCAAAGATAAGTGTGGTTTCGTGGCTGTGAGGGAAAAGATGCAAACCCCAAAACTGCTGATAAAGTTTCTCTGCACCACTCAACTAGTGGCTTTTGGCATGATATTTTCCAGACTCGGATTTTGTTACAAAATAGTTTAGTGGGCTGATTATGATTGTTAATTCCACTACAACTTACATAAGTTCCATACCCTAGTTATCTTAGTCTCTACTTGGCTGTGCATGATTAATCACAGGAGGTTTTCCTCAGTCCACAGTCTGAGTTTAAGTTGCCTAAAAATGTTTGGTTATGGATGAGACTGTCTTTTAAGTATTTAAATTACTTATACTTCCCATCTGTTGCGCAGGATATGCAAGCTCTGATTAACAAGATAAACAAATCAATTGTTGCTCCTCTTCCAACTAAATATTCTGGTGCATTGTACGTTCTGTATCCCTTTTATAACTGCTGTGACTATTCGTTTCCATTGGTGATAGATTTTTGGTAAATGTTATTAGTCTAATCTTCTTCCTGTTTAATGTTCCAGCCGAAGTCTTGTTAAAAGCATGCTGCGAAAGAACCCCGAACTTAGGCCAAATGTATGTACAATGCCCTTTCTGATTTTTATTACATGACGTGTGAAAATTCTTCGGTAAAAGAGCATCATTGTAGGCTGGCATAAGATGAAGCAGCAAAGCTCCATTCCCACACATTACGTTTAATTGGAACCTAAAAATGGCTTCTTTACCATGCATTATGAAATAAACATATCAGAGTAAACCAAGTTTTCCTGTTAATTGCGAATTCTTTCAGAAGGGACAATAAAGCAGAACCAGCTGTACTCAATTAATACACGACTGCTACAAATCTTTCGCTTTGCTTTATGTATTGGCTGTTTATTGATAAAATTGCCATACAGATTCAATTGTATGTTTGTGTGTGTGCAAGTCTCCCTGTGCGTATTCATGTTCATGTGCTAATAATTACTGTATTTTACTCTTTGAATATATACTGAGGTAGGCTGCAGAGCTGTTAAGGCACCCGCATCTTCAGCCTTATGTTCGTAAAGTTCACCTCAAGATCAATAGCCCCAGATGCAATAGATTACCTGCCCAGTGGCCTGAATCCAATTACATAAGGGGAACACGATTTGCAGATCCAGAAGATCTTCCTCTTAGCTCTTACCGGGAGAGACGATATTCGTTCAGTAATGATAGGGCATTAAACCCGAATATATCTGCAGCAGACCAAGACTCCTTTTGTTTTGCCAAAGGAATACATCGAAGGTTATCAGAATTGTCCATTGGAAGTAGCAATGAACGAACAGTCATTTGTAAACCAATTACTGCTTCAAAACCTTCAAATATTGCCAATAATTTGAAAATTACTCCCGCAAAAGTTTCTGCCACTCCTAGAAGACGAACGGAGCCTGTGAAAAAACGTCAATCAGTAAGATCCTTGTTCCTTTCTCTCTTAATCGCAAATACGCACATGCACCCAGATGCCCATGCTTGCCTTCTCACATTTAGCAACTGCACACACATGCTTAGAAAGCTTATGAATGGCAAATCTTCCTAGTACTGAAAGTCGGGATCTTATGTCTTTTTCTTAACATTTTCAGCTTCCTTTGACACGCAATCCAACAAAAAATTCAGCCCCTACAACTCGCAGAGCATCTTTCCCATTGCCTAATAGGTGTGCAAATGTTGGTATCCTTAATGATTTAAAATCCCCAGATGTCTCTGTCAATGCTCCTCGCATTGACAGGATAGCTGAATTCCCGTTAGCTTCCTATGAAGAAGCATTTTTCCCCATCCACAAAACTTCTCCAACATCAGCACAAGGATCATGTGGCTCCCCTCATCATGGTGACCGCTCAATCACAAAAGACAAATGCACAGTTCAGATCAGTGACACAACCTCTGCCAAGCCCAAATTCACTGATGCATGGCAAGGAATCGAACGTAGCATGTTTCGGTTAGATGAAGAAGGAAGCAACTCCTCTAACCAAAATGCTACTGCTGGGGCATCGAGCCGCACCTCATCAGACACAAGGCACCGCAGGTTCGACACTTCATCCTTCAAGCAGCGTGCTGAAGCTCTGGAAGGAATGCTCGAATTCAGTGCAAGATTACTGCAAGAAGAAAGGTATGAAGAACTCGGTGTTCTACTCAAGCCATTTGGACCTGGCAAAGTTTCCCCCAGAGAAACTGCTATATGGTTGACAAAAAGCTTCAAGGAGAACACTCTCAAACCAGATGATTTATAGCAAGTGATTCCACGTGTACAATAGTTGTAGCTGTGACAATTGTTAGAGCTCAGTGTATCAGCATACCATCAATGAACCGTGAAGAGGCACTAAGATACTTAGGCTGAAGCTTTTTTAGGTTGTAAATTTCATTTCCTCCATTTCTCATTTTCACGATCTTTATGGAGATAGCTAATTTAGTATTACCACGTTACGGATTCAAATTCTTCCTTTTGCAGAAGATTTTGGGCAAAGGGATTACTTGAGGTGTATTTTATCGTTGTACTGGACAGATCTATGCTAATAGTATCCGGCAGCAATTGGATTAATTACCTAATTTTGGCGTCTCTTCTTTCCTGCTAATTTTCTTATAGTTATTTTAATAGTATCCGCAGATATACTGTCTCACGAACACAGTTTATTATGTTATCTTTAGACTAATATAATTATATATAATTATATATATTAATTATTGTATTTATAAACTAATATAATTGATTAGTCTATAGATGATGTAATAGACTAAATTTATTTAAAAATTTATCGTTACATTATTACCTTGTTCAACAACTGGTTTACATGCAGACTGTTGGCCAAGGTTGCCATGTGGAAGCAGTTCCAGGAAACAGCCATTTTCTTATTCTTCAGTCTCTATTATGTATAGTTCGTGGAATATAATAAGATTAATTTCATCGAAAATTATTATATTTTTAATAATTTGTACAAAAATAATTTTTAAAATTTTTTTCCATAAAATTCACTAAATTTCATTTTTTTTCCCATAAAAATTACTTTTAACAATTTTCTCACTTAATTACTGACATAAATAACAATTGAGTACTATAATTTTTTGAATTTGTTAATGTGACATCATTTGGATGATGACGTGACATTATATGTAACATTCTGGTATTACGTCATTATCAATCTAGAAAGAAAATTACTATAAGTGATTTTTATAAAAAAAAATTATTAATTTTTATAAAAAAAAATTATTTTTGCATAAATTATTAAAAATATAATGATCCATATAATAGTTTACGAAGGGATTTTTTTTAGTTTATTTGTTTGCTTTAATAAGAATTCGTTCCTAATTCATTATGTTTCCCAAGCGAGCTGAAAACCTAATAATTCAAGAATTTGGGGTGTTCAACCCTAGACAAGACAAAAATTATGAGCAGTGGTCACGAAAAAAGAAGTATCTGTGCTAATAATCTTTAGGAGAGTGGCAAATGGCTGGATGAGGGAAAGCTTTTGCAGGCCTTGCTCAATCCACATGACAGAATAATAATAATAATAATAATAGATTTTGCATGTATACAAAAAGACAACAATATCAATTATTTAAGTTTCATAAATAAGAAGTTAGCCAACGTCTTATATAAAGATAATCCCAGAAGGAAACAGGTTCAAGACTTTGTAACCTTACCCTCTCCATTCACTTGCTTAACCCTGACAATGGGATTGCAGACGATATGGTAGACATGGGGAAGGCAAGCAGATGGATGATAAACTTCTTGCTGGGCAAAAAGGAGGAGAAAGGGAAGAAGAAAAACATTTCTTTCTATGAAGATAACGTGATAACCCCAACTGCAAGCACACCATCAACTCCTAATCACAAGAGGAGATGGAGCTTTGGGAAATCAGCAAACAAAGAGAGAGTTCATAAATGTTCGAGATCTCTGGACTCGATCACCCCACTTATAACGCAACATGCAGCAGCAGCATTAGAATGGGGAAATCAACCAAATAATAACAGGACAAGGGTAGCAGCAGTAGAACAAGCAGAAGCTGTTAAAAGAGTTACCACAAGGCATATAGCAGACAGAATTACCAAATCAGTTGAAGATGCAGCTGCCACCAGGATCCAAGCTGCTTTCCGTTCTTATTTGGTACTCATATATTCCCTTTCATAACACAATAGCATGCACATAGTCTCTTTGTTTCTTATAGAAAAGGGAGGGAAGGGGGAATTAACAGCAAACAGCTGATTTACGTATTTTGCAGGCAAAAAAAGCATTACATGCATTGAGGGGACTGGTGAAATTACAAGCACAGGTCAGGGGTCACTTGGTGAGGAAACAAACAACAGCTACAATGAGACAAATGCAGGCACTGATGGCGATACAAGTTAGAGCTCGGTTTCAGAGAATTCAAATGGCTGAAGAATCATCACAGCTCGTGGAGCGAACCCAATCTTCCAGGCATGGAAATTTGTCTCATGACAATGGACTAAAGGGAGCATATAAAGTAAGTACTTTTAGTAACCTAACAAACTATAGGAAAGAGGAGAGTTGATTATATTCTTCAGCTACTAGTTTTTGACAGCAACCTGTTCATGTAGGAGGCAATCAACCTAAATATTTATGAAACAAAAAGAGTTTTGAAGCACAAATATGATTATTTAAACCATTCACAAGCGGAAAGAAGGGAGAGTGGGGTTACCAAGTATTACTCTGGAGAACTTTTTATCTCAAAGCGAGATCAACAATACGAGTTTTCCTTCTCCACAGCACATAATAGTCCCCAAATTTCTCCGACTCCAAAACCAATCCCGGCAAGAGCTTCTTTTACCTATCAGAAGCCAGATTATGTACACTCTATGTCTAATCCAAACTACATGGCCAACACAGAATCTTCAAAGGCTAGAGTAAGATCACAAAGTGAACCGAAACAAAGACCCAACTGGAGCATGAGATCAAAAGGCAAGCAAACAGCTTCAATGAATGGAAGAAATGCCCAGCAAGATGCTCAGAGACAGCGTTCATCATCTCACTCAACACCTATTGCCCATGAAAACCAAGATCCCTGGTTTATCAAGCTCTATAATACAACAAAGTCAAAGAATGGTGATTGTGATGCCAAGAGCACAGCTAGCTCTAGTCATTCTAACTACAGCAAACTTCTTGTCACGTACGAGGCAAGTTCTTTGTTCCGATTTATTGGTCATTTTGTAAGCTATTTCCCTGGTTTTTCTCTTAGTTATTTGTATCTTTTGATGACAGCCCCATTTGAATCTGTACTGACCGATCCAAATTCTGATGGTCCTTTATACCATCTGAAGTACTTTTGGACAATTAGCTGAAGAAGAAGTTGGTTTCCATGAGGCTACTGAAGGAAACACCAATTGCTACAAATTTCTAAATCAAGTAAATACAAGGGGCCAATAAATTCAAGGTCACCCATACAAGCTTTATGGCAGTAATTAATCCGGTGACTCTGAAATCAGTTTTGTTTGCCCAATTCTCATCATCAACAATTCTGACAAATAGGAGGAACCGATCCTCCCAGTGCACAAAGATTCCTCTGAGTTGACATAGTTTTCCTGTCACCGGGAAAGACAGGACCTGGATAATTGCTTGCTAAAAGAATTATCATAGCCAGGTGATCTATCTGTCAACATGGAACGTCTTTTGCTCATAAACATGGACTGAAAGATGATTTTACATTTCTCCTTAAACTAGATAGAATTTATATACATGTTGAACTTCTTCATTTATGGAAAGAGACAAACTTTTATGCTCTTGATGGTACTTTTTTGACTCCCTAGGGAAGCGAAATTTCTGTCCTAGAAACTGCAAATCTCCATGATGTCACTGATTTAATGTTTTGTGGAATGCAACCTGCAATTTTATGAATAATTAGTTAGACTTGCAGATTTGCCAAATGGATAATGTTAACAAACTTTTGGGCTATCGCCTATAGCTGTGAGTTTGGGTAAGATATTCAGCCTATTTAGAAACTGCATATCCATGTATCGCAATTTCAACACATGTATAAGCCTCGGAATTGAGAAGCACCTTAAGCAAAATCTCCAAATTTAAGAACATTTTGCAACACGTCCCTACAAGAAAAGTTAAAATGGAAATACATACAGACGTTGATGTCTTCAGCAATTTTCGTATGGCCATTGTTGCATAACATGAAGCTGGAAGTGTGAAGCTTAACTTGAGAGCCGTTTGGTCTTCCTGCTATTTAGAGCCACAGAGAGACTCAAATTGTGGCAGCCTTACCTCTCTTTCACCCTCTGCCTCTATATTATCTGTTGATAATTGCATATCTTTTTGAATTGTGCAATCAGATGGGCTTTTGTTCTCGTTTCCATCAGCTTGTTCTTCTTCAATAATAGGTTTCAGAGATTTACACTTGGCAATTTTGTCCAGATCTGTCTCTGTCAATGGTGTATTAACATCAGTATAAGAAAGCAGTTCCCTGCAAAAAGATAAATAACAATAATTGGTCAAAAGCATTCTCCAGATATCAAGACTAACAAAGCTAAATGATGAAAGAAGCAGGAAAGCATGCCATTCAAAGTCCACTGGCTTCTAAAAAACACGCCTATAACTTCCAGTCATGCTGGTTATAGAAAATTCTCTGCCAAAAAGACACATAAAACTCCAATTAGAAAGACATATGCATGTTCATGTATTTTTGTGTTATGTGCACATGAGCAGAAGAGAGGAATGTGATGTCATGAAGAATTTGGGGAATCAGTAGTTTGTAAAGTACTTCACACTATGCACACTCTGCCAAATTGATACCATCCTGCTCAAAACAAATAAGATAATAATTAGAACTAAAGAAAATTATAAAAAAAAAATTACTAAGAAGATTTTAGGAGTAATTCCTAATCTGAGTAAACAGCAGAAATTAGGGGTGAGGACAGAGGAATAAGAGAAGAAGAAAGAAGAAGATAAGAGAGCAGAGAAGAGAGAATTTGATTGTACTCATTCATAATAGAAACGGTTTACAATACTCAGGCCTATATAAACCTTTGATGAGCTGTACTAGCAGTCAAGAGAGGGGTGAAAATTCTGCCAGCTATTGCTGGTGTAACAGAATGCTCTTTTCTAACTAACTTATTTCATAATTCCTGCACTACCTTTCCTCCTATATGTAACAGAAGACTGCAATCAGAATGTGAAATGAGTAAAACCCCTTGAAACACTCCCTGCCCCATGGGGGCTTTTCCATGGTTTGTGCATGGTAAACATGAAATGATATAAACGGTGATTTATGCAGCCTGTTGGTATTGAGCAGTTGAACCCCACCATAATACAAACAAACTTATATGATGATTGATAAAACATTTAAGGACTTTTTCCTCTTCCCATTAATTTATTTACACAGAGGTAATAAGATCACCAAGTTATTGCAAACCTTCTTTGCCAAATCATGATAAACATTGGCAATCTCATTCAATGGAAAAGACACCCTAGATCTGCCAAAACAACAAAACAGCAAGAAAATAAGAGAACTTCATTGTTGACTTGCCTTTAACAATAAAAAAGTTGGGTGAGACCAAGATTGGCTTTCCCTTACCCAGGCATAGGAAGGATGATATCGTCAATAGTATAATTTCCAGTAGAGATATCTTCTGCAGTTACTGCCTGCCAAATGATTGGTGAAATCTTTAA